>NSDO01000375.1:66611-78292 GCA_002286825.1 Lagenidium giganteum
AGCGCAAACGAAGCGTCCTCGTCCCGCTCAACCCAACGCTCACGCTCGAGAGGAACAAGAAACTCAGAGAAGAAAAGCGATGGGTTTGTTGACTCCGACGTCAGCGATGGTGAAGACGGATTCGAAGACATCGCGTGCGACGAAGTCTTGGTCGTCGAAAACGATGAGGCAGACGACAGTGACGAGGACGAAATGGACCCGGTTTCTGAAGCGTTGGCAGGCCCCCACGAAGAGCTCAAGAACGACGAGCTGCGTCAAATGGCTATTCATGGTTTCACGTATGTGTACTACGGAGAGGACACGATGAAAGCTGCTGAAGACGTTAATCTGTTTGAAGGTGGCCCCGTTGTCTCGGAAGCAGCAGCCGTAGCAGCGAAGACTATGCAACCAATCGACCTCTTCTTCTTCTTCATGCCGAAGTCATTGTGGCGCCGCATTGCCATCGAAACCAATCGCTACGAGCGTCAGACAAGAGAAGAACGAACGCGCCAAGCTCGAGTACGTACCACCCGCCCACTCAGCGCAATGCACACACGCACTGTCGCCGCAGAAAAGTTTGCGGAAGCCCGGCGCAAGCTGGCCATGTTCGAGGAAGTACTTCCGCATGAGATTTTGACGATGCTTGGGCTGTTGGTCGCGCGGTCTTTGTGCCCTATGAAAATGGGCATCGAACGACATTGGGCGTCAACGACACGAGGAGCTATTCCTGCGGGAACGTGGTCAAGATTCATGCCAAGACAACGCTTCCGCGACATCTTCCGATTCCTGCACTTCAGCGACAATAAGCATGCGATGGCGAAAAAGACCACGCATGAAAGGTTCGTCCAGTGGTCGAGACATTTCTGCAAGGCTTCATAATTGGACGGTGGGTCGCGTTCGACGAGATGGTGATTCCGTCGAGAAGCTCTCGGAACACGGTGCGCATTTACCTCAACAACAAGCCGCACAAGTGTGGCACCAAGCTTTTTGCGACGTGCTGCGGTGAGGCAAACTATTGCGTCAGCATCGAAGTGTACTGCGGCGCGCGACAAGATGCCAGCTACGTCGACACGCTCAGTGGACTAGCGGCGGTGATCCGCAACCTGACGGCGATCTGGCCACCGCACAAGATTGACAGATCTCAAATGCGCGTCGTTGTGACTGACGCGAGTACTCGTGCGTGTCACTTGCAGTTCGGTGTAGCGGGGCTACACTTCATTGCATTTCTTGTCAAGCAAGAAATGCAAGTGAATTGCCACATTCATTGCACGCGGTGCATGAATTGTGAGGATTGCAATTTGGCTGCAATTCCTAAGTCGAAATTGTCGAATTGGTAAAGATTGTCGAATTGGGCTGCAACCGCCCAATCGACCTACATTCTGACCGTTGCAACTCTGAAGGGTCACGGCGTCCGTTGCCAGTCTGAAGGGACACAATTTCAGTTAATTGAAGACTATTTTTAGTTGCAACAATACATATATTGATAATTGTTAGGTAGGAGACCTAAGCTAATAATCTCACTCTGCATTTTCACTCCCAAGTGCAACGGTCGCCCAGCATTCGCCTGTGTCTTAGAGCAAGGCAAATTGCACACGAAGTGACTTCCTGTGCGTGACCGCAAGGCAGATCACACTGAGCCATCCACACTCACGCAGGACAGCACAAGCTTCCTCGCTCTGTGCACTTGTAGTACGGTTGCCCGTCTACATCTGGTAGCACTGGTAGTCAATCCAACGACGACTGCGCGAGCGTTCGTGGATATGGCGACTCCAGTGGATTGGAGCGTGTATCCCCACATCCAGGGGGAACACAGGGATTTGGCAGAGCGCCTGGCCCAAGGCCTAGGGCTTGCCGTGTTGGTGGATCTTTTGAAGAGTCTACCAGAGCACCATATCGCTAGATTGGAGTAATTTCGGACCTTTGTGCAGCAGCAGCGTGCAAGAGGTGCCGAACAGACACAGTCTGAACTCGCTGCGGCATGCAAGCAAGCGCAGGAGCAGACTGGTTCCCTCCTCTGTGCAATGCATGAGGCAGAACAGCGGCACGAGCAACTACTCAATGCCGTACACTTCACGCAGCAGCAATTGCAAGCGACTCTCGAAGACAGAGATCGCTTAGTGCGTGCTGTGGAAGCGAGGTCGATTGCAACACCGGCATCGACCAATGCTCGAAAGRCAATCAAGATGGATGTGCCGAAGTACGACGGTCACGATGGCTCGCGCCTCGTACACTGGTTCATTGCTGTTGAACGCGCGAGCGCGGCACAGCTAATCAGCGATGAAGACCAAAAGGTTTCATTCGCGATTTCGAATCTGCGTGGCAAAGCAGCAGAGTGGGCTTACTCAACGCTGCTTGCCGACGCAGGGGCATTTGATTCCTGGGCCACGCAAGGCCAGGATCAATGCTGTGTATCAGCCACCCAACAATGAGGTGCTGCTACAGGCTCGCTTCTTCGGAGCAAAGCAAGGAAAGTGCTCTTTGCAACAATACGGGCAAGAGATGCGCTCGCTGTGTGCATCTATCACGCAACATCCGTTAACGGAGTCGATGAAGGTGCCAGCATTCTTGAATGGCCTCCGTCAGGGACCTGCGCGCCAAGCGTGATATCGCAAGGTTCCCTCGACGATGGAAAATGCCATATCAATCGCCTTCGTTGAGGAGCAATCCTTCAACGTTGGTCGCGGTGTCAGTGGCAGCCCGCGCCGGCTGGGCGCCACAACGGACCGACACCAATGGGCCTTGGTTCGGCCGAGATCGTCTGCTTTAACTGCGGACGCCGTGGGCAGATGAAGGCCCAGTGTCGCAGTAAAGCCAAGCCAAACGATGCTTCCAACCAGCGCAACGGTGGCAAGCAATCGAGCCCAAGGCCGAGCGGCAAGACCCCATACGCCAAGCGTAGTGGTGGTCAGCCCGCGTCGGCGGGAAACGGATCACCACAGTAGGCGCGGGACGCCCTACTGTGGAGGACTCCGAGGCGAACCCGGCTTCGCGAGTCGAATGCGCGGGTAGCCTAGTCCCGGAGGAACAAGAATGGGTCCTCGAGTGCACTATTGGTCTACAGCGCCAAAGTGAAGGGTACGACGGCTTGATGGCGCTGCTTGTGGATTCAGGCGCCTCACAAAATTTCGCATCGAGTTCGGTGCTCAAGCAGCAGCCGAATCGATGGGATGAGCTTCTCCGTGACGGAAAGCGGGAAGATGTGGCCGTGCGGCTTGCCGACGGCTCACTTGTGAAGAGTGAAGGCATCACAGTTGTGATCGCCTTCGAGTTTGGTGAATTCTCATGCGTCGAGAAGTTCATCGTCCTAGATATGAAGAATCGATACGATCTCATTCTAGGGATGCCTTGGCTTACCAAGCATCAACCGTGGATCGATTGGCGTACGCGCGCCATCGGCAGCTCGTCTCCAGCCTCCGAGGAGGTGAAGCAAATGCGAGATCGAGCTCACGCACTCCACGTGATGATGGATGCCGAGGATCCAGCATGCCAAGAGGCATTGCTTGGAAATGGAGAGGAGGCCGGTGAGCCCATTCCAGTTGGTTGCAAGGACAGTGAGCCTGCAGCAGAGTCTTGCGAGGACTGTGAGCCCGCAGAGACTAGATCAGTGGGGTGTGCGAGCGCCAAGGCTACGCGTCGCAACCTCAAGGGCATTCTGAAGAAGATGCCGGCGTCGGGATGCACCCAAAAGAAGGTGAGATTCCCAGATGACCATCTGCCTCATTCAGAGAGCAGGACGACGCCAGCAGATGGAAATCGCGGGAACGATTCCATTGCGGCAGAGATACATCCTTCGGCGGACGCGTCGAGAAAGACAGATGGGGATCGCAGCAACGATTCCACTGTGCCCAGAGAGGAACCTGCTGGTCCGGGCGGGAATGCAGTGGTTGCCGAGGAGCAAACCATGCTTCCGACATCTGCGGAGGAGATTGTCAAGCTCCCCGAGATGGGTTGGGAACTCTTCCTCATGGAAATGAAGGAAGGAGGCATCGAGGAGATAGCTATTCCCGTGCCAGCCAGAATGRCTGAGCTGTACGCTTYGTCGACGGCTGACGATAGCGTTCTTGAGACAGACAAGCAAAGGCGCTTTGCTGCTCAGGGTTGGGATGCACTGCGGGGCAGTCCYTATTTCGATATCCTGTGGAAACACCGGCGTGTGTTCCCGGATGAAGTGCCGAGCACCCTTCCAAGGGACAGGGGCATCAGGCACGAGATCGACCTCGAACCTGGTACGAAGTACTGCGTAACCAGGCAATGGCCGCTGCCGAAAGAACAAGTCAAGTTCATCGACGAGTTCTTTGCCAAGCGAGCCGCGGCGGGTCAAGTGAGGGAGAGCAAGTCCCCTCACTCGAGCCCGACATTCTGTGTGAAGAAGGCGACGGGAGGTCGGCGCGTAGTTCACGCTTACAACAAGCTAAATGCGGCCACCATCCCAGCCCAAACACCAATCCCTCGGAAAGACGTGCTCGACGGCATGGCCGGATCGACCGTCTATTCCAGTTTGGATTTGATGGATGGGTTCTACCAGACACTCATGAGGAGTTCTGATGTCCCAAAGACGGCAGTCAGCACTCCAAGCGGAATGCTGTGGGAGTGGGTAGTGATGCGGCAAAGGTTGAAGAATGCACCAGCGACATTCAATCGCTTGGCTACGCAATTTCTGCGTCCACACCGTGCCTTTGCGCCGAGTTACTTTGACGACATTTTTGTCCACAGTAAGGCGGAGGCGAGCGTGTCAGACGTCGCCACGCACAGGCGCCACTTGGACGCACTGTTGCAGTGTCTTGAGGACAACGGCCTATACTGCAACTTGAAAAAGTGCGTATTTGGCGCGTCCGAGATCCCTGTCTTGGGTTGCTACGTCGGCCGCAATGGCGTACGAGCAGACCCTGAGAAGGTAAAGGCAGTCGCAGACTGGCCAGTGCCTCGCAATCCAAAGGATTTGCGCAAATGGTTGGGGCTTGCGAACTACTTGCATAAGTACAGCAAGAATTACGCAGAGCTTGCCAAACCATTGACAGATCTGCTCAAGAAAGATGCAGTCTGGGCTTGGGAGGAAGCTCACGAGGATGCTTTTCAAGCTATAAAGCAATCCCTCGTCGAGGCACCGGTATTGGCATTACCTGATCAAGCCAAACCGTTCAGCGTCGTGTGCGACGCAAGCGACTTCGCAATCGGCTGTGCGCTGATGCAGAAGGATGAGAATGATCGCGACCGCGTCATCTCAGATCAATCCCGCTTGCTTAAGGCAGCGGAGAAGAACTACCCGGTGCACGACAAAGAGCTACTTGCAATCAAGTATGCTCTGTTGAAGTTCCGCGTGCATCTTCTTTGTGCAACGCCATTCGTCGTGTACACCGACCATGCTTCGCTGCGCACGAGCATCAATTCGCCACACCTGTCGCAGCGAATGGCCCGTTGGCTGTCATTCTTCTCGGAGTTCAACTTCCGAGTCGAATACAAGCCAGGCAAGAAAAACGTGCTGGCAGACGCGCTGTCGCGACTACGAAGCGATTGCATCGCTCTCGTCAGTCGAGACGGCGACGCTGATGCATTCGCGCATCAGTCGGGCGCAGAGCGATCTCAGCGACGAGATTCGCAACGCTTATGAGCAAGACGAACAGTGTCGTCTGCTCATCAAGTACTTCTCCAACGACGGCAAGGAGCGCGAGGCACTTCCTTCCGCCCTCCGCGCTAAGCTGTCACGCTTTAGCTACTCGGATGGGTTGTTGTGGCACCAGGTATCGTCATGCGATTACCCGCGAGTGTATGTGCCCCACGACGAGTTTCTCAAGATGAGAATCCTCTCGGAGTTTCATGATGCGCCGCCTAGCGGTCATATGGGTCGCGAGAAGACGTTACTTCGTCTCTCTCAAGCGTTTTGGTGGCCTCACCAATATCGCTGGGTAGCAAACTACGTCCGTAGTTGCGATCAATGCCAGCGCGTAAAGCCTGCGCCTTCGACAAGTGCTCCATTGCAGCCTTTGCCGATTCCAAGCGAATGCTGGAAGTCGGTCAGCATGGACTTTGTCTTTGGCTTCCCGCCAGATGCCGACAATAACACAGGCATCGTTGTATTTGTTGATCGGCTGAGCAAGATGGTCCACGTTGCACCTTGCAGCGCAAATTTGACAGGAAAGCAAACGGCATCGCTTTTCCTTGACCACGTCTTCCGTCACCACGGACTCCCAGAGTCGATCGTTTCCGATCGGGATCTGCGGTTCACGTCAGCGTTCTGGCGTGCGCTGTTTGACATGCTGGGCACGACCCTAGCAATGTTCACCACGGATCATCCCCAGATCGATGGCCAAACCGAACGGGTCAATCGAGTCGTCGAGGATATCCTCCGATCGATCGCCATTGACGCACCTCGCACGTGGAGCTCGAAGCTTCCTTTCGTGGAGTTCGCCATCAACAACAGCGTTCACGCCAGCACGGGTGAAACACCGTTCTACGTCAATGGGTTGCGCCATCCGCGCATACCCGCGACTCTCGCGACACTCACCACCGTTGGAGGTGACTCCAATCTAAGTGGGGGAGGGCGCACCATTGCACAACTCGCGACACTCGTTGTTGCAGTGGTCGAAAGCAAGGAATCGAGTTTCGATCCTGCATTGTCGGATGCACAGAGTAGCCTGAGGGGCACTTTTGATGCTGCTGAAGCGCAAGCAGTCACTGCGCCATCCGAACAAGACCAATCGCTCCGCGATGGCAGTCAGTCTTCGGGCAATGGACGAGAGCTCCATGTGCCGACAGACACTCATGCGCGCGAAGGCGCTAAGAAGCGTAGTGACGCACAAAACGGAGCGCCCGTCGCGCTACCGCCCGCATCACTCGCTGCTGTGAGCACACGCGCTCAACAGCGCTTGCAATCCAACATGGATGCAAAAGACGAACGGTCCAGAGTTCAGAGACCAAGGGGTTCTGAGTTCACGGACTCAGGAGTGCAAGTGTCCCGTGCGACATTGCCAAACAAGGACTCGGGCACTTCAGCCGGCGGTCACAGTACCCACATGACTGACGAGTCGTCGACTCCGTCGACAGCCAATGTGGAAAAGAGGAAAGCGGCGCAGGACGCACACCGCTTCCTGGACGTGCGCATGGCAGTCATTTGCCGGATGCGAGATGCGATGGCCAATGCGCAAGACAAGCAAAAGGAGTACGCTGACCGAAAGGGGCGGAAAAACATGCATTCATTCCATGTTGGCGATGATGTACTACTCAGTACTCAGAACCTACCCAATGATGCAGTGACATGCCTACCTGGTGGGGCCACGAAGCTGCTACCACGCTTCGTACGCCCATTCAAAGTGTTGGAGAGAATCGGAGACCTGAATTACAGACTCGATCTCCCCACGGCTATGAAGACTCACCCAGTGTTCTACGTGGGGCGTCTTAAGCCGTATCTAGACCCGGGAAGCACAGCTATCCCATTACCATCCGTCAGTCCGACTGAGGAGGCGGACTCTTCGGCTCGTAGAGCGAAGAATCTGGGGTCGTCGGGATCCCCAACGAGTCGAGAGCAGAATCAAGTGAGATCTGCTTCTCGAGCTTCTTCAACAGGGCACGCTGGTACGCGTAGCCCTCCTTCCGTGACTTGCGATGCGCATGTTCACGTTCGTCGATGTCCTGCACCCAATTGGCCAGCCCACGAAACGCCCGCAGGCGCATGTCGCGAGGGCAAGACAGGCCCCGAATTTCCGCCGACCGCCGCCGGTGCCATTGGTTGACAGCCATGGCCAGCAGCGCTCTGCGGTGGAGCGCATCGTGGATGTTCGGAACCCTGGACTGCCGAGCGAACAACTTCTCGTTCGCTGGAGTGGGTATCCGCCGGAGGAGGACTCATGGGAGCCCGCTCACTCCGTCGAGGCAGACGTCCCCGACGTAGTGGCTGCTTTCCGGAAGCGCCTTTAGTCTTTGGCTTACGCCAAGACCGCCGCTGGCCGGGCTCCAGCATCCGATATACGCGCATTCGTTGCTCAGCAAACGACATGCGCTGTGCCCGCTGCTTCTAGATGTCCTCGGACAGGTCGATAGCTTTACAGAGATCGTTCTCATACTCACGAGGTGTCTCGTTGTTGTAGAGAACGATCGGGATAGGACAGATGGGTCGGCTTTTCATCGCCTTCGCCTCTTCCTTCCATCTTTTGAAAGTTGTGTCGTAGTCATTGACACGATCCACATACCTCCGCAGGAGGGTGTTCGGGATTTGGACTAATGGCCAAAGCCGTGGGTGCGGCATGAGCTCATAGTCCTCATCCTCTGAGTTCCACTCGGGATCGTCAGATTCCCCATTGTGGATCTCGGTCGTTGTTGTAGCGGCTGCGCGCGCGGGGCTGGCGTACCTCCGCGGCGCACGTGCAGGCTCCGCCGTGGGCTGCACAGCAGGATGGCGCGCAGGATGGGCCTCTGGGTCGTAGACCTCGCCCTCCTCGCTGCCGCTTTCGGGAGCGTCACGCCGGCGCGCGGACGAATCCCTGCGAATAACCGAGTCGGTTTTCGCTTCCCTCCACTTGGCAATGGTCATAGGTCCTCGGGCAGGAGCTCTTGCCACACGACCATTTGCCACGGCATTCGAAGGAGTCGATGCCTGTGCACTCGACGTGGCCGGTGCTTTCTCCTCAGCATCCGGCGTAGTCGGCGCGTTGTCTTCTTCGGCACTCGATGAGGCCGACGAAGAGGGGGGTGGTGTAGCGGGGCTACACTTCATTGCATTTCTTGTCACGCAAGAAATGCAAGTGAATTGCCACATTCATTGCACGCGGTGCATGAATTGTGAGGATTGCAATTTGGCTGCAATTCCTAAGTCGAAATTGTCGANAGAATCTGGGGTCGTCGGGATCCCCAACGAGTCGAGAGCAGAATCAAGTGAGATCTGCTTCTCGAGCTTCTTCAACAGGGCACGCTGGTACGCGTAACCCTCCTTCTGTGACTTGCGATGCGCATGTTCACGTTCGTCGATGTCCTGCACCCGCTTCTGCGAGGACTCGAGCGTCGCACGCAAGGTCGCAATCTGCTCCTGCAGATGCGCAACGTGTTGACCGCCAGCAGCCGTAGCAGGAGGCATCATTGGCATCCCCTGCATCATCGACTGTGGGTACATCATGTAGGGATACGCCGAGGCGTTCCCTGCGGGATATGCAGGTGCGCTCCCCATCGGAGCCATTGCCGCAGCACCAGCGTGCTCCTGCGACAATTGGCCAGCCCACGAACCGACCGCAGGCGCATGTCGCGAGGGCAAGACAGGCTCCGCATTTCCGCCGACCGCCGCCGGTGCCATTGGTTGACAGCCATGGCCAGCAGCGCTTTGCGGTGGAGCGCATCGTGGATGTTCGGAACCCTGGGCTGCCGAGCGAACAACTTCTCGTTCGCTGGCGTGGGTATCCGCTGGAGGAGGACTCATGGGAGCCCGCTCACTCCGTCGAGGCAGACGTCCCCGACGTAGTGGCTGCTTTCCGGACGCGCCTTTAGTCTTTGGCTTACGCCAAGACCGCCGCTGGCCGGGCTCCAGCATCTGATATACGCGCATTCGTTGCTCAGCAAACGACATGCGCTGTGCCCGCTGCTTCGAGATGTCCTCGGACAGGTCGATAGCTTTACAGAGATCGTTCTCATACTCACGAGGTGCTCGTTGTTGTAGAGAACGATCGGGATAGGACAGATGGGTCGGCTTTTCATCGCCTTCGCCTCTTCCTTCCATCTTTTGAAAGTGGTATCGTGGTCATTGACACGAACCACATACTTCCGCAGGAGGGTGTCCGGGATTTGGACTAATGGCCAAAGCCGTGGGTGCGGCATGAACTCATAGTCCTCATCCTCTGAGTTCCACTCGGGATCGTCAGATTCCCCATTGTGGATCTCGGTCGTTGTTGTAGCGGCTGCGCGCGCGGGGCTGGCGTACCTCCGCGGCGCACGTGCAGGCTCCGCTGTGGGCTGCACAGCAGGATGGCGCGCAGGATGGGCCTCTGGGTCGTAGACCTCGCCCTCCTCGCTGCCGCTTTCGGGTGCGTCACGCCCGTGCGCGGACGAGTCCCTGCGAATAACCGAGTCGGTTTTCGCTTCCCTCCACTTGGCAATGGTCATGGGTCCTCGGGCAGGAGCTCTTGCCACACGACCATTTGCCACGGCATTCGACGGAGTCGATGCTTGTGCGCTCGACGTTGCCGGTGCTTTCTCCTCAGCATCCGGCGTAGTCGGCGCGTTGTCTTCTTCGGCACTCGATGAGGCCGACGTTTTCCTTGCGGCCGGCTTGCACTCGACCGAGTCCGGCGATGTAGCCGGCGTCTTCACGTCTCTCGCACGAGGCGAGGCGTCGGGTTCTTCCTCCACCTCCATGCCGCTGCCGTAATCGACACGCTCGGGTGGAGATGGAGATGGCGCAGGAGAGGCGGCGTCTCTCCTTCGCTTGCGCTCATCCTCCGGCGTTGGGGGCAAACTCCGCAAACGCTCAGGTGAGGCGTTCTTCGGCGATTCCGGCGCTGCGTCCGGATCGCACTGCCTTGTGGCGATTGTGCGTGGAGTGACGGACGAGTCATCCCGCAGCCGCTTGGTGAGCCTTTGGATGAGCTCATCGTTCAGCTTCTGGTCACGCTTGGTGCCCGCCTTATTGGACATGTCCTCGATGCTCGCAGGCGATGCATTCGAGACTGGGCTTGGCGCGTTGACCGCGGCGTCCGCAACCGTCATGTTGGTTTGCGGCGTTGGACCTCTGCTTGTTGATATCGACGCTTGTCGCGCTGGAATCTTAAGAGGGTGGTGGTGTAGCGGGGCTACACTTCATTGCATTTCTTGTCACGCAAGAAATGCAAGTGAATTGCCATATTCATTGCACGCGGTGCATGAATTGTGAGGATTGCAATTTGGTTGCAATTCCTAAGTCGAAATTGTCGAATTGGTAAAGATTGTCGAATTGGGCTGCAACCGCTTAATCGACCTACATTCAGACCGTTGCAACTCTGAAGGGTCACGGCGTCCGTTGCCAGTCTGAAGGGACACACTTTCCGTTAATTGAAGACCATTGTTAGTTTCAACAATACATATATTGATAATTGTTAGGTAGGAGATACTGTAATCTCACTCTGCATTTTCACTCCCAAGTGCAACGGTCGCCCAGCAATTGCCTGTGTCTTAGAGCAAGGCAAATTGCACACGAAGTGACTGCCTGTGCATGACCGCAAGGCAGATCACACTGAGCCATCCACACACACGCAGGACAGCACAAGCTTCCTCGCTCTGTGCACTAGTAGTACGGTTGCCCGTCTACAGGAAGGCTTTTCACAGCTTCTTCAGCAAACGCGTTGAACCACTGGACGACGGCTTCAGTATCTATTTTGGGTGCATGCATTTTGCGCGAGTTGCCATGCTCACTTAACGTAAAGCAGCCGTCGGCAATTTGCTTGCGCATGCGCGTCAGTGACCTCACGGAGAAGTCATAGCACGGCGAGACCGAGAATTGGACACACGTCAGGCTGCAAAGGATTGGCGTAAATGTGTCTCGGGTCACGTCGTCGCTCACCAGCCTGATCGTTCTTCATATGGGCAAACACGACGCACATTGCATTACCACGCCATTCGATATGTCGATACATGATACCAACCGTGTTAGACGATCGGCACATGAGATTCCATTGTGTCGTCAGAAAACTGCAAACATCATTTCCTTTTCGGCCATGCGCATGAGACTTTGACAAACAAACTGGTACAGA
>NSDO01000376.1:8742-25175 GCA_002286825.1 Lagenidium giganteum
AACATTGGTTCCTGGCAGCACGCACTGCTGCCATCGCGCAGTTGATCGAGGATCAACGATTGATGGTTGCGTTTGCCATCAGCCACCTTGTTGGGCAAGCGAGAGCTTGGTGCTACTCCAAGCTGATGGTGAATGCCGACGCATTCCCGGACTAGTCGTCATTCTGCACGCAAGTGCGTGATGCGTTCCAGCCCCCTGACACGATGGTTCGTGTCCGTGCACGATTGCTTGCATGCAAGCAAGGCAAGAGGACGCTTCATGAGTTCGTGCAAGAGATCCAGTATCTCAGGGCGGCTAACCCGCGGACACACTGCCAGAGTCTATGATGGTGACCATCTTCGTGGAGGGTCTGCGCCAGAGCCCGGCGCGCCTCCAACTGTTCCGGAAGATTCCGGGCACTCTCGATGAGGCGATTCGTATCGCCTTTTCAGAGGAATACTCCCACAGGAGTGCGAACGGGAATGTGCCCATTCCTGGTGACGGCGCGACACCAATGGACCTCAACGGGGCCGACCGCGCAGGTCGAAGCAACGTGCGTTGCTACAATTGTGACCGCTTGGATCACATCGCTAGTGATTGTCGCCAGTCGAAGCACGACAAGTCGAAGAAGTTCGACAGGAAGGGGTCAAGCCCCAAGTCTGGCGGTCCCGCCAAGAAGGCAGTCAAGTTTGACTTGCTGCCGGCGGGAAACGAGAAACCTCAGTAGGGGCGGGACGCCCTACTGAGGATGTGGCTCGCTGCCACGATGAACACGAGGTTCATATGGGCAGCGCAGTCCCCGTGATGGCCATGGCGGGCGCGCGCCTACCATCACGTTCCGAGTTGTTGGTCTGCGAGACCAACGTGAAGGGAGTCAGTCGCACAATCCGTGCGTTAATCGACTCCGGCGCGTCAGACAACTTCTGCAGGGCCGAGACGCTGCAGGAGTATCCCCACGTGTGGGATGCAGTGAAGCGGTCCGGGAAGACCGTGGCGGTCCGTCTCGCGACGGGCACGGTGGAGAGATCACCTGAGGCGATCGCAGAACTCCGTGTGCAGTTCAGTGATTTTGACTGCACGGAGCGGTTCGTGGGCATCAGCATGGATGACCGATATGATTTGATCCTAGGGATCACGTTGGCTGCGCAAGCATCAACCATGCGTTGATTGGAAAACGGGCGAAGTTTTCGCGTCCCTCGCTTCAGACGAAGCTACTCGGGAGAAGAAGCGTCCGTTTGATGCTTGCAGTGCGATTCGATCATGTGATCGGCAAGCTCCCACTGATGTGGGCGGGCAACGGAGTCTGTGTGACTCGTTGCGAGTTGAAGAGTGCGCAGCCGGGACGCCTGCTAATGCACAGAGTGACCCAAGCAAGAGTGGTTTCATCGATGCGTCGAGCGTCAGGGAGCTCGACGCCAAGTGCCTAAGCCAGCCAGAGAGTTGCGGCTTGGAGCCCGACACCGATGTGTCGGCGGGCGATCAGGAGATCGCGAAGGTAGGTGACTGTGTGTCACGAGAAGGCTGTGTGCCACAGTGTGCTGTGTGCACTTGGGGCGGCGCCTTGCGCGCAAGCGATCAACAGATCGCACAGCGATCCGGCGACTGTGTGTCGCCGATGCGTGATGTTGCCCACATCACGTTGAGCGATGGGTCAAATGTGCTCGACCTCGAGGAACAGAGCTACGAGCGCTTCCTCGCAGAGTTGAAGGCGGATAAGATCATGGAGATCTTAGTACCCACCGCCTTCGAGGCCGAACAGCTCCAGGAGCTCAATTTCGCATCGAACGCTGATGAGGGAGAGCTTGAACCAGACAAACAACGGCGCTTTCGAGAGCAAGATTGGAGTGCTCTCAAGGATAACCCTGCTTATCCGCTCCTGGTGGAGTTCGCGGATGTCTTCCCGACGGAAGCACCCCAAGAACGGCCACCAGATAGGGTGATCTCTCATGAGATCGACTTGGAGCCGGGCTCCAAATAATGCGTCACGCGGCAATGGCCTCTTCCTCGCGAACCGGTCGAAGCGATCGACGCCTTCTTCGCGAAACGTGCGGCGACAGGACACGTGCGAGAGAGCACGTCGCCGCACAGCAGTCCGACCGTGTGCGTCAGAAAGGCGACTGGAGGGTGGAGGATTGTCCACGCGTTCAACAAATTGAACGATGCGACCATTCCGGCGCAAACTCCCTTCCCGCGAAAGGATGTGCTGATTGACGGCATGCAGGGAAGCACCGTCTTCAGCTCCATGGATCTCATGGATGGATTTTACCAAATCCTGATGCGCCGTAAGGACATCCCGCTCACAGCRGTGAGCACACCCAGCGGCATGCTGTGGGAATGGCTAGTGATGCCACAAGGGCTCAAGAACGCACCGGCGACGTTCAATCGCCTCGATCTTAGTGTGATGCGTGAGCATCGAGCCTATGCTCCGTCGTACTTTGACGACGTCTTTGTCCACAGCAAAGCCATGGACGGCGAATCTGCCGTCGAGATGCACTTGCATCATCTGCGACTCGTCTTGATGACGATGCGGCGGCACAAGTTGTACGCTAACTTGGAGAAGTGCATCTTCTTCGCCGACGAGATCCCAGTATTGGGATGTTTTGTCGGAAAGGACGGCGTGCGTGCAGACCCAGAGAAGGTCCGCGCAGTGGCGGACCGGCCTGTGCCGGCTGATGCCAAGGGTCTGCGCAAGTGGTTGGGGCTGGCCAACTACTTGCTCAAGAAGGATGCCGAATGGCATTGGGGCAGCGTCGAGCAGGACGCCTTCGATCGCATCAAAGCGAGCCTCATGCAAGCGACAATCGGGGCGCTACCCGGCCATTCGCGGTCGTTCAGCGTCCTGTGTGACGCTTCGGACTTTGCAATTGGCTGTGCACTGATGCCGCCAGACTCTGACGGTCGCGATCGCGTGATCTCTTATCAGAGCAGGCAGCTGAAGGCTGCCGAGGTGAATTACCCCGTACACGACAAGGAACTCCTTGCTATCAAGTACGCCTTGATGAAGTTCCGTGAGCACTTATTGGGCGGGCGCCAATTTGTGGTCTACACTGACCACGCGTCGTTGCGCACTGCAACCAAGTCGCCACACCTCTCACAGAGGATGGCAAGAAGGCTTGCGTTCTTTGCTGAATACAACTTCAGTGTTGAATACAAGCCTGGCAAGGCGAATGTCCTTGCCGACGCGTTGTCGCGTCGTCCCGACATGGAGCCGGTCTCTCGACCTGTGCTCGAGGTTGCAGTGTCCGTGTTGCGCTTGTTGCGCATTGTTGACGATGGCCACGTCGAGTTGGCACGTGCTGTCGTTAGTGGCGTCTCGACACCATTGCGCAACGAGATCATCGCAGCGTATGCACTCGACGAGGAGTGCTAAGCGATGATCAAATTCATCTGTGGCGAGAGCAATAAGCTCTCACCGGCGATCAAGGCGAAAATCATGAGATTTTCGTACGCCGATGATCTGCTGTGGTATCAGTTAGCAGATGGCGAGCATCTGCGTGTCGTTGTTCCCAACGACGCTGATCTGCGCGAGCAGATTTTGTCCGAGCCCCACGACGTGCCACATGCGGGCCACCTCGGTCGTGAGAAAACCTTTCTCAGCGTGGCCCGGCACTTTTGGTGGCCCCACTTATTCAAGAAGGTGACGATTTATGTGCGTTCGTGTGACAGCGGGTGAAGCCTGCACCAAGCAGTCAGGCGCCGCTGCACCCATTGCCAATCCCTTCGGATTGCTGGAAGTCCATCAGTATGGACTTCATCTTCGGATACCCAGCCGATGCATTCGGCCGTACGGGTATCGTGGTCATTGTTGACCGCCTGAGCAAGATGGTGCTCCTTGCAGCGGTCAAAGCCAGTGTGTCTGGCAAGCAGACAGCGGTGCTCTTCATCGAGCACGTTTTCCGTCTGCACGGAATGCCTCGCTCCATCGTGAGCGACCGAGATCCTCGCTTCACCGGGGCCTTTTGGCGTGAGCTGTTCGCTCACCTTGGCACCAGCTTGGATATGTCCACGACTGACCATCCGCAGTCTGATGGTCAGCCTGAGCGCGTCAACCGGGTGGTTGAAGATGTGCTCCGTGCACACTGTGCGGAGCATCCGCGGACTTGGAGCTCCCGCTGGTCGAGTTCACGCTCAATAATCCGACCCACTCGTCGCATGGATACACGCCATTCTATGTGAATGGCTTGCGGCACCCATATGTGCCGACGTCTTTGCTGGACGTAAGGCCAACCTCAAGTGGGGGAGGGATCGAGTCTCGAAGACTCTGGTGATCAGAATGATCACAATGACGACAGTGATCGCAATGATCACGACAACAACAGTGTTGTAGCCGACGATGAGTCAACGCGACTCCGTGGTGATCGTGGAGATCACTCCGTATCGGCTCGCACTAAGCGAAAAATGGCCGAAGCCAAGGACTTCCGAGACATTCGTGCTCGAGTCTTACTCACAGTGCGTGAGCAGATTGCGTTGGCGCAAGCCAAACAGAAACTCTACGCTGATCGCGTAGGAAGACGGAACGAACACTCGTTTAATGTGGGAGATAAGGTGCTATTGTCATCTAAAAATATTCCTACACATGCAATCACTAACGTGCAATCGGCTAAGCTACTGCCGAGATGGATAGGACCCATCACGGTCCAAGAGCGCATTGGCGATGTGGACTATCGCCTGGACATCCCGTCCACAATGAAGTTTCACCCAACCATTTACGTTGGACTGATGAAGCCATACGTAGACCCGGAGTCTACTCCGCTGGAGCCGGGGGATCGTTCGATCCCGGCTGCGGACGCGGTGAGCTCTCCGCGAGCTCCACAACACGGGATGGTTCCATCATCCGTAGAGGCATTGGAGCCTCTGCCGAGCGTGTCGGAACACGAGGCACCTCGGCCCGAGCAAACTCATTTGCGTACGCCGGGTACGGCGCCCACGGTGGCACCGCGCTCTGACGTTGCAGGGCATGATGGAGATGACGATTCACCTCACGATAACGTGCTACGTCCTGTTGAAGACGTTCAAGATCGGTCTCGAGGCGAAAGATTCGTCGATACACGTCATCGTGCCCTTCGCCCTTCCCGTCAAAGGTCCACTCCTCGACCTTCTGAAAACGAGAGTCGAGACGAGTGCTCTCGTCCAACAGTGTTGTCGTTCGACGACGAAAGCGGCCAACCGTCGCGGCTACGGCCTCGTCCCACCGCCGTGGGCACTCGCAGTCGGGAGCCCGACACGAGGGATACTCTTCGGCTCACTCATAGGAGACGGGCCCCTCCATCCCTCCTTGACAGCGCACAGGAGCGGCGCTGGGTTGCTGACCGACTGCTCGGTCAGAGAGGACAGACCCCGTCTACGTACAGACCCCACATCGCCACTTCCTCGCGAAGTGGAAGGTTTCTCGCCGGGCGAGAGTACGTGGGAGCCTGAGAGCCAGCTTCGCGTGGATGTGCCGGACGTCCTTCGCCGCTTTCTCGCGGCACGAGCTGGCGCTCACAGGCAATAGTCCACGTGGAGGTGGAGTCCTCCTCGAGCGTGCGCTGCAGGAGGTACACATCAACGTGTGCACGAGCGCGCGCGTCAGCGTATTGAAACATACGCGATCGTGTGACAAGCTTGTCACTATTGGGCGGTATTTCGCGCAGCCGTTCCCACGCGTGGAACGCTTGCTCATATTGAGCCATDGTTTCGTTCTCAAGGAGAACATACGGAGTGCGGAGTCGTTTGACTCGCTGTGTCCGCTCGGGATTTCTCATGCCCTTTTGTTTGAGGTACTCTTTGCGCCATTGTTCACACGAATAGCGATGATTGAGCATCGCAAGCGTGGGTGGTTCGGTCACCCCTAGCGTCATCGGCTCGATGACGGGTCCCCTTGGCCGTTCGGCCTCGACCCTGGCAAGCCAGCCAAGGGCTTCCTCGCCGGCCATATCCTCCGGCGGCGTTCTTGTAGTAGCGGCGTTAGCGAACCGCCCAGGAGATGGTGGTGGCGTGGGCTCACCAGCTTCGGAGGCTTCGTCCTCCAGCATGCCCTCTAGGAGTTCATCGTCGAACTCAACGGCAGGAGGGGCCACCGTCTTCAGGTCCACATCAGGGACCGGCGGACGCCTTCTCCCCTTGGCGCTCGGTATCGCTTTCTCCGCAGTGCGAGTTTTCGCACGCTTCGACGGAGTCTTGACCGCCGGGCTGGCGTTCCCGTCAGACTCTTCGCTCGACTCATCGTCGGTGCCAAACAAGGCCAACGTCGTGGCCGACTTCTTGCCTTTGGCGGCACGCTTGGTTCCAGCGGGAACACTCGGCTTGCCGGCCGCCGTCGCTTTAGTGACAGCAGGCTCGTGGCGTGTCGGGGGCATCACTCGTCCCCTCTCGTCCCGCAGTGGCATCCTGTGATGCCGGGATATCATCTGATGTCCGTGCGTCGTGCGACGTGCTCTTCCACGTCGGCTTCTTCACGGTCATTTGTATCTGACCTCGCCGACCGCGTTTGCACGACAGCCACAGTTGGTGGCTTAAGATTCCCGACGCGTGACCCCTGAAGTATGTGGTTACTTCTCTTTGGGCTCACACTCAATGGTGTGTTCGCACGCTAAGTGGGGGAGGGTGTAAAGGATGTTACACATTTGGGGTTGATCACGCATATGATCACATGTGTTCTTTACATTGTTGTCGAACACCACAATTAGGTTCTTGCCATTTGTTGATGAACACACAAGATGTCAAGAGTTGCATTGTTTGCAACTAAAGATGTGTCGTTTGCAATACGGCGTCCCAAAGGGCCGCCTTGATGTTATCAGCCARTCAGAGCTGCGATGCATATTAATGACCAACCAGGTCTGTATATTTTAAGGGGTCGCTAGAGCAGTTAGGAAACTCCTGCGCCCTTTGGCGCTCTCCTCAAAGGGAGCAATACATCACTTCTACATTTACAATCCTTTGCAAACTTCTTGCCCTCACTGCGGAGGGCTGGAGCAACAATTTTGCTCTATGGCACAGAGCAACCACCCGTGGTTGCGTGGAAGTCAACGCTTCTTATTGCGCGCTTGTGCTGTGTGACGTGCCTTGTCACAAACCCAACAACGACTACCAGCTCTCGAGCGGAGGTCGGGGGGACGTTTCGTAGCCGAGTTCGAATCGACTTCAACGACTCCACCACTGCATCAGGGTTCTTAGCCTTCCACGCCTTTTGTCGAGTCAGTATAGCTTTCGCTCGTGCATTCAGTGACCGTAGTGCGTAATGGATTGACTCGTTCGCTCGTGCATTTCGTGACCGTAGTGCGTAATGTTTGACTCGTACGCAATCTTCTGCCATAGAATCTTGGTTAAAAACAACCACAACAGCTCCGACGGCGCGCTGCTAGCTTTAAGAGATGTTCTTGTCAGCAGTGCCTCTGGCCTTCCCCCGTGACGAATCGGAGGTCTGCGTTTTCACAGACGCGTCTTCCACTGGGTGGAGTATCGTTGTCACGCAGGTCTGTGACTGGCAACACGGCGTGGCTGTGCAGAACCAACGACATCAAATGCTGGTGTGCAAGGGTGGAATGTTTGCTGGCGCCCAGCTTAACTGGGCCATTGTGGAGAAGGAGGCTTATGCCATTGTTCGCGCGTGTACGGACCTGGACTACATCCTGCAACGTACTCATGGCTTCAAGTTGTTCTGCGATCACGCGAATCTGATCTACGTCTTTGCTCCCCACTGTGAGCTCAAGCCACACGTGCGAGATCGATTGCAACGATGGGCTATGCGCCTTTGTGGGATGCAATATGTCATTGAGCATATTGCTGGGGCAACAAATGTGTGGGCCGACATTGTGTCACGATGGCACCCAGCGCTGCCAGTTCAAGCCAAAGCTGTTAGAACTCGTCAGGCTCGACAGACGTACCAGCTTCGCCCATTGGCGACCCGGGTTTTGATGGCCAGCTGTCGAGGACGTGCGGACGGCGCAAAACCAATTCAAGCGCTCCCTTCCCGCCTCGACCGAGTCCACAATCGTTGATGGTATTGTGCACGTTGATGACAAGGTGTGGATCCCCAATGGAGCGACCAAGCGGATCAATCGTCTGTTGATCATTGCGCACTGTGGATCCAGCGGCCATCGCGGCTGGCAAGCCACGTACGAGTTGCTCTCACGCAGGTTCACAGCCGCTCAACTGATGGAGAAGGTGAAGCCGTTTGTCTTCAGCTGCCTCATTTGTCAGCACACCAAGGGTCCCATGGTCATCTCACGTCCCTATAGACCAACGTTCACAGCAACACAACGAAATCCTGCTCTCCATTGGGACTATCTGTGTCGAGCGACATCGGCCTCGACAGCATCCACGTGCATCTTCGCCTCTCTTTCGAGGCGCTGTCTCTCTTGCGAGAGACTCTCACGCTTCCTCTTGAGCTCCGCTTGCGCCACATGCCGCAAGCGTTCTCGCGTCTCAGCGAGACTCTGTTGAGCAGCAATCGCTTCTTCGTGAAGGCGGCGCTGCATGGCAGCCGCCTCACTCCGCAATTGCTCTCGAGCTTCCTCGAAGCTTTGCTTGGCCTTTGATGAATCTGCATTCATCTGCGCGCGAGCTTCCTCGAAGCTGCGTTGCGCCGCAGATGCGTACATCTGCTCCATTGCCACAAACGCGGCAATTCGCTGGGCGTGCTGGCTCGGATGTGCGCGAAGCAGATCCACCGCCGCAGGCATGCCCAGAGCWTTGGCCATGCGCAACACCGCGTTACGCTGCTCATCGTTCAGATGAGCGTACTGTTGCCAGTCGATCGTGTTAATCGACGGAGCGCTCGTCCCACCGAGGCGTGGGATTGACTACAAGTGCTACCAAGTGTGACAAGGCCCGTCACACGCACTTGCGCACAAGGAAGCGTTGACTTCCGCGCAACCACAGACAGTTGCTCTGTGACTTAGAGCAAGGTGATTGCTCTCGCTCTCTTATGGGGAGAGCTCGAAGTTTGCAAGAGATTGCAAATGCAGAAGTGATTTATTTCCAGTAGGTTTTATCTTAAAACCTACTCCCCAAGAGGCGCAGGGGTTTCCTAACCGCTCGGCGACTCTTTAAACCTAAGGATTAATACAATTCCTACGTTTTATGCATTCTGGCCATTCTGATTGGCCAAAACATCCAGGCGTCCCTTCGGGAGCCGTTGCAAACGACACAGCGGTGGTTTAACAAAAGATCACATCTTTTGTAACCACAAACACCAGTGTAGTTGTCATTCTACACGTTGTGGTGTTTTACGTAAGACACTTGGGTGTCTTACGTTCCTCACTCCTGGCGTGCACCACACCAGGTAATTGGTACTTTTACCAATCTTATGWATATTCATCCCGAGATGAATATAACTTTGTGTAACTCCGTTACACCCTCCCCCACTTAGCGTTCGAACACCATTGTTCGAAATCCCAAAGCCAAGTGATGCACACAACATGTGTGCCATCAACTATGCGATGACAACCTCTTTCGCGCGTTGTGCTTCAAAGCACAAAGAACATGGCGAAGGCAGCCGCCAATGCGAAAGGCGATGCGTCTCGAGACGCATCTGGTGCATCTCCGGATGCACCGATATCACCATCGGGTGCAGCACGTTCCGCTGCACCATCCGCCCAAAGTTTTCCTCTGAGAACTGCGTCAGCCGCCACTGACGCCGATGCAAGGCGCCAGCCAATGTCGGCCGATCCGACAAGCCGCGCGCATCGTCAAAGGCGCACAAGAAGACGAGCAAGTCTGTTGCTCGCGCTGACGCGAAAGCGCCAGCATCCAAGCGATCCACCCGGAGTGGATCTCCAAAGAAGTCCAAGGGCAAGGCGAAGGCTTCACATGCTGCGCCCTTGGAATCGTCGGATGAGTCCGACCAGAGCTCTTCATCGAGCTCTCCGGCACCTGCTCCGCGCAAGCGCGCAAAGACGCGATCGCCGCTACGATCGCAGTCGAAGGCCACTTCGACGAAGACGAAAGCAGTGCCGGTGACAACACCGGCCAAGCGCTCGACGTCGGTGCCCGATGTTGACTTCTCGCAAGTCAAGGCACCGGCCGTCGACCTTGGCGAGCTCGAGGGTCTCTCTGACCTCGCGCCTGGCGAATCTCTGACGCCACCACCGAGTCCCGGGCGACTCGATGCCATGCGTGGCGTCCGCAATAGCCCGCCGGGTCCTCTCACCGAGGACATCAGCGCCGAAGAGGCTGATGCGTGGCTGCGACAAGCGGAGGCTGAGCGCCCCGTCCTGTCATGCCAGCCCATGACTGCACCAGCGACGCAACCTCCGAGCGTCGCTGATCTATTCAGTCGCTATTCCCCAGAGGATTGGCGACGTAAGCGCAGACACCTGCGCTCCCTGCCAAACTCGGATAGAGTTCGGCGAGTCAAGAGTCTTCGGACTCCTCGCGTAATGCTCGCTGGCGAGAGCATTAATCAGTACGACCAATCCTTTCGTGCTTGGGAAGAATTGTCTGGCTTTCAGACAAACAACGACAGGGGTGTCGTTCGAACGCGCATGTTCCAGTACGCCGATGCCCGCGCCCATGGGGACATCGATCTGTACTTGTTCCAGCATGCGCTGGCGGAAGATTCGTCTTCCGCCTGGACTATCGCCTGCTCGCGACAGTGCCGGCCTCGTAAGCGCGAAGAACGTCAGGCACGTCCGCGCGTACCTGGTCCTCCGGCTCCCACGTACTCTCGTCCAGAGAGTACCCGTTCCACTTCACTAAGAAGTGGCGATGTGGTGCCTCACCACGTTGATCGACAATCCGATCAACAACCCAGCGCCGTTCCTGTGCGCTGTCAAGGAACGATGGAGGGGCCCGTCTCCGTTGACTGGGCCCTGCAGTTCCCTGCATGCCAGTCTCGCGACTTTGACTGCGTTCGCCGCTGGGGCGAATCGGTCGCGATGAACCTGGCGACGTTGTACGCTCGCACAACTGACCTTCGCAATTCGGCCTTCGAGTTGCAGACTCGCGTGAGCGAGCTCGAGACGTGGACCTTCTTGTCGTGTGGCCGCGGACGTCTGAACGTCGCGTTCGACGCGCTTGACGGTCGGATGCGTCCTCTTGAGCGTGCTCGCGAGGAGTTCGACCGTCTCCGTCGCGATGTCGATCGCTGCGTCGAAGATATTCGACGCCTTCAGGACGGTGCTTACCGTCCGTGGCCGGCGTATGGTCCGTACGCTCAGCCTGACCTGCCGGTTCCACCTCGTGTCTTCGAGGTGCCGCAGCAACCTCCGTCGGTGGAACCGCGTCCTGCGGCGGGCGATGAGGAGGAGAAACCTCCTGCTCCTCCTCGAGTGGATCAGGATCCACGACAGTAGACGCCGGGTCCACGTACGGCTTCAACAAGCCAACGTAAAGCGTTGGATGAAGCTGCATCCCTGATGGGATGTCCAGGCGATAGCTGATATCGCCAATGCATTCCAGGACCGTGAAGGGTCCGATCCACCGAGGCAACAGCTTGGTGGACTGCATGCTAGGAAGAGCATGTGTAGGTAGGTTTTTCGTAGACGATAAAACTTTGTCCCCCACACTAAACACGTGCTCGTTCTTCCTTCCTACGCGATCAGCGTAGTATTTCTGCTTGGCTTGCGCCAAGGAAATCTGCTCACGGACAGTGAGTAAGACACGTGCTCGCGTGTCGCGGAAGTCCGTGGCGTCCGCCATCTCTCGGCGGACTCGTGCGCTCGGCTGTGAGCGCTGCTTGGTGCTCCGTGTGGACTGATCGTTCGGATCAGTACTCCTCTGTTGATCGCCGAGATCAACTTCACCATCGGAGAGCCCATCTGGCTCGATCCCTCCCCCACTTGAGGCTGGGCTTACGCCCAATAAAGTGGACGGCACGAATGGGTGCCGCAGACCATTCACGTAGAATGGCGTTTGTCCATGCGAGGCATGGACAGCATTGTAGAGTGCAAACTCAACCATAGGGAGTAAGGAGCTCCAAGCATTTGGATATTCCGAGCAATGTGCGCGCAGCACATCTTCAACCACACGGTTGACTAGCTCGGTTTTGCCATCCGTCTGTGGATGGTCCGTCGTGGTCATGTCCAAACTGGTGCCGAGCTGAGCGACGAGCTCAGTCCAAAAGGCAGCAGTGAAGCGCGGATCGCGATCGGTCTCGATGGATCGCGGCATTCCGTGCAAACGGAAGACGTGCTCGAGAAAGAGCTCTGCTGACTGTTTGCCAGTCACACTGTCCTTGACTGCAGCAAGATGCACCATCTTGCTGAGGCGGTCAACAAAGACCAAGATACCCGTGCGGCCGAGCGCATCGGCTGGGTATCCGAAGATTAAGTCCATACCGATGGCCGTCCAACAATCTGTTGGAATCGGCAATGGGTGCAGTGGAGCCTGGCTGCTGGGCGCCGGCTTCACGCGCTGACATTGCTCACACAAACGAATGTAGTTCGTGACCCACTTGAACAAGTGGGGCCACCAAAAATGCGCGGCCACGCTGAGAAATGTTTCCTCACGACCGAGGTGGCCGGCATGTGGCACATCATGGTGCTCGGACACGATCTGCTCGCGCAGATCCGAATCGGGTGGGACAACCACACGCAGATAGTCATCAGCGGCAAGCTGATACCAAAAGAGACCATCATGAAATGAAAATCGGCTGATTTTCGCACTGAGGGTTGGTGAAAGCTTCGTGCTTTCACCCGTTAGGGATTTGATCATCGCCTGGCACTCCTCATCGAGTGCGTACGCAGCGATGATCGCATCGCGAAGTGGTGTCGAGACGACGCTGACCACAACGCGGGCCAGCTCGAAGTACGCGTCGCACGCGTTGCGCTGAAGGCGCAAGGCGTGGACAGCAACTTCGAGCACTGGACGAGAGTCCAGTTCCAGGTCCGGCCGACGCGACAATGCGTCGGCGAGTACAGTCGCCTTTCCAGGCTTGTACTCGACGCTGAAGTTGTATTCAGCGAAGAATGCAAGCCAACGCCATTCTCGGCGAGAGGGGTGGCGACTTCGTTGCCGTGCGCAACGAGGCGTGGTCGGTGTAGACCACAAAAGGCTTGCCACCCAGCAAGTGCACACCGAACTTCATCAAGGCGTACTTGATGGCAAGGAGTTCCTTGTCGTGCACTGGGTAATTGAGCTCAGCTGCCTTGAGCTGACGGCTCTGATACGAGATCGCACGATCTCGCCCCTCAGTGTCTTGTTGCAATAGGGCACAGCCTATTGCGAAGTCCGAGGCGTCGCACACGACGCTTAACGGCCTTGCGTGATCGGGCAACGCAAGGATCGGCGCTAGCATCAAGCTCTTCTTGGTGCTGTCGAACGCTTCTTGTTCGACGTCGCTCCAATGCTATGGAGCGTCCTTCTTGAGCAGGTCGCTCAAGGGTTTCGCCAACGCAGCATAATTCGCTGCGTAGCGATGCAAGTAGTTGGCCAAGCCCAACCACTTGCGCAGCGCCTTGGTGTCTGTCGGAACTGGCCATTCCGACACTGCGCGGATCTTCTCGGGATCCGCTCGCACTCCGTCCTTGCCGAMGAAGCATCCCAGCACTGGGATTTCGTCTGCGAAGAAGATACACTTCTTCAGGTTAGCATACAACTTATGCTTGCGCATCGTCGTCAAGACGAGACGGAGGTGGTGCAGATGCATCTCCTCTGCACTCTTCCCGTCCATAGCCTTGCTATGGACAAACACGTMATCAAAATATGACGGAGCATAGGCCCGATGCTCTCGCATCACGYTAAGAACGAGGCGATTGAACGTCGCCGGTGCGTTCTTGAGGCCTTGTGGCATCACCAGCCACTCCCAAAKCATCCMGCTTGGGGTGCTCACTGCCGTGAGCGGAATGTCCTTACGGCGCATGAGGATTTGGTAAAATCCATCCATGARATCMATGGAACTGTAGACGGTGCTGCCATGCATACCGTCAATCAGCACMTCCTTTCGAGGGATGGGCGTCTGCGCCGGRATSRTCGCATCRTTCAAYTTRTTGAAYGCGYGGACRATCCTCCACCCKCCAGTAGCCTTCCGAACGCAGAAGGTCGGACTACTGTGTGGCGATGTGCTCTCTCGCACATGCCCGGCCGCTGCACGCTTCGCAAAGAAAGCGTCGATTGCCTCGACTTGCTCTCGAGGYAGCGGCCACTGTCGTGTGACRCAATACTTGGAGCCTGGCGCCAAGTCGATCTCGTGAGAGATCCCTCTGTCTGGCGGGCGTTCTTGCGGTGCTTCCGACGGAAACACGTCCGCAAACTCGACCAGGAGCGCATACGCTGGATTGTCCTTCAGCGCGCTCCAGTCCTGCTCACGGAAACGGCGTTCTCTTGCCGTTTCCAGGACAGCTTCATCAGCATTCGATGAAGCATAGAGCTCCTTGAGCTCGTCCTCTTCGAAGGAGGTCGGGACCAAGATCTCAGTGATCTGACCCTCCTTCAACTCAGTGAGAAACAACTCATAACTGAGTTCCTCGAGATCGAACACATTCGATCCACCCGATGGCAGCCGCAACTCCATCGGAGTAATGCCCTTGGCACCACGGCCTAACAGCTTCGTGCTGTTGGCTTCGGACGATTCTTTCGTCCCCGCCGACACATCGGTGTCGGGCTCCAGGCCGCGCTCTGGCTGACCTGGGCTCCTTGACGGCCTCGCCGTCCGCGCGATGCCACTTGCATCGCCCGTCGACAGTGCACTGTCGGGCTCCAAACCTCGCGACTGGTTTGGGCTTGCTCCAGCGTCGAGCGATTCTCCGCCGCTCGACTCATCGAATGAGTCTCCCTCAATCGGACCAGCGTCGAGCGATTCTCTTTCGCTCAACTCATCAAGCGAGTCTCTGTCGCTTGGATCACCTGTTCGAGCCGCCTCGTGCTGGCTCGAATCTCGTTCGACATCTGTCGAACGCCCCCGATGTGCAGGCGTCCCCACAACATCTGTTGCTGCGCTCGCCGAGTCTCTGCGACTCGGCCCCTTCCTCACATCACCTTGATGKGAGGCCTTTCGCTGATCATCACGTCGATCAGCCGCAAACACTTCGTGCGATCGTGTTGTAGCTTCATCTGAAGCGAGGGATGCGAACACTTTGCCCGTCTTCCAATCAACACATGGTTGATGTTTGCGCAGCCATTTGATCCCAATGATCAAATCATATCGGTCCTCCATGTCGATGACCACAAACGCTTCCGTGCAGTTGAAGTCACTGGACTTCAACGGCAGCTCAGCGATTGCTTCCGGCGATCGCTGCACCACGCCCGTCGCAAGACGGACGGCGACGGTCCTACCCGACCGTCTCACTTCATCCCAAACCTTGGGATATTCCTGCAGCTCTGCAGAAATTGTCAGACGCGCCTGAATCGATCAACGCACGCAGCGGTCGATCGATTCCTTTCACGATGGTCTCGTAGACCATCAACGCGGACCGCGATGGCGGTCTGGCGCCAGACTCAGCCATCGCTGGGACTACGCTGCCCATATGAACTTCGTGTTCATCCTTGCAGCGAGCTCGTCCTCAGTAGGGCGCCCCGCCCCTACTGAGGTTTCTCGTTTCCCGCCTTAGGCACGTTGAACGTCGTGCCTTTCTTGACGGGAATCGTCGGCCCCTTCTTGTCGAATCGTTTCGATTTGTCTCGCTTTGGGGCGCGACATTCGCTGGCAATGTGACCCAGTCGGTCACCGTTGAAGCAACGCACGTTGCCTCTGCCCTTCTGACCTTGTCGATCCGCTCGATCGACGCCGTTCAGGTCCATTGGTGATGATCCATCACCTGGGAGCGGCACTCCCCCACTCGCACTTCGGTGCGAGTACTCTTCCGAGAACGCGATCCTGATCGCGTCGTCCATACTTTCGGGCAGGTGCCGAAAGAGTTGAAGGCGTGCTGGCCCCTGGCGCAGCCCTTCAACGAAGATGGTCACCAGCATCGACTCAGGCACTGAGTCTGCTGTGACCGCAGCTCGGAGATACTGCATCTCCTGGACGAACTCGTCCAGAGTTCGCTTGCCTTGCTTGCAGGCAAGAAGGCGTGCTCGGATGCGAACCATCGCATCCGGCGGCTGGAATGCACTGCGCACTTGCGCGCAGAAGGTGTTCCAGTCGGTGAATACATGCGCATTCACCATGAGCTTGGAATAGGACCAAGCTCGCGCCCTCCCAGCGAGATGGCTGATGGCAAACGATACCATCAGTTGTTGATCCTCGATCAACTGTGCCGTGGCAGCCGTTCTGGTTGCCAGGAACCAATGTTTCAGGTTCTCGGTCTCCTTGCCGGAGTACTTCGGAACCTCCAACTTGACCGAATGCTTTAGGTCGACGTATGCACGTGGCTGCGCTGCCAGCGCAGCAGACACCGCTGTCTGGATGCGTCGAGCGACATCGGCCTCGACAGCATCCACGTGCATCTTCGCCTCTCTTTCGAGGCGCTGTCTCTCTTGCGAGAGACTCTCACGCTCCCTCTTGAGCTCCGCTTGCGCCACATGCCGCAAGCGTTCTCGCGTCTCAGCGAGACTCTGTTGAGCAGCAATCGCTTCTTCGTGAAGGCGGCGCT
>NSDO01000376.1:30124-77000 GCA_002286825.1 Lagenidium giganteum
CGACTCTCTTTGCCATCAGTCACGTCAAAGCGCTCTGACCATCACTCTTACAAGCCAGTGATGGAATTTATCATAAGCTCGCCGCGAGGTTATTTAAAAAACCACTGAGCATGACCTGATCGATAAAAAGACGGTAGAACATTAATGCATACTGTACTGGACAATATCATATTGTACGGATTCTCCATTCTCGCAATAATTCTAGTTCAATCAATATTCTACACAATGTATTTGTATATTTATCTTTTTCAAAGCCCTGCATTTGCGCTGCTGCAGGTCCACAGCATCGGTTCGCCCGCAGCAACACAACTGGAGGCATCAGATGTGGTCGCTTGCATCACGGTCTGAGCTTGATCGCCTACTGAGCGACCAGCAGATGCGTGCACTGCAGCACTGGATTTGTGCAGCAATTGAAGACCACGATATGAAGCAGTTGGACGAGTTGATCGCCCACGAAGATGCCGCCAAGGTACGATTCCCTGATGGGACAACGACATTAGGGATCGCGATCGGGAAGCGCAACGCAGCGGCTGTGCAGATGCTGCTGGCGAACGGCGCAGACGTGAATGATGACGCTACTGAAAACACAACATCACTCGCGCTTGCAAGCGAGTTGAACCAGTCGGCGATTGTCCAGCTGCTGGTGGCTGCTGGTGCCGACGTGCACGGTCGGGGGCGCGATGGGCAAAGCAGTGTGCATCACGCAGCACGACATGGCAATCTAGAGATGCTGGATGATCTGCTGGCTGCTGGTGCGTCAGTGCACAGTCGCTGCCACCGCGGGCACACTGCGCTTCACGTGGCTGCAGCGCATGGGGAGCAACCAATTGTCGAGCGACTACTTGAGTGTCAGGCCTGCGTCCGAGCAATAACGTTGGACGGTAACACAGCGCTCCATCTGGCTGCAGAGCGCGGATACGTCGACATCGCGCGGCTGCTGTTGCGGCGCGATGCGTCAACTTCGGTTCAGAACAAGGAAGGCGAGACACCTTGCGATGTCGCCACGAGACACCACCTCAGCGACCGCTTCCATTATTCCTCCCAGATTGCAGCAATGCTGAGGGATCAACAAAGAGCACCGATACTCGCGCAACTTGAGCGAGATCCTGAAGCTCTGGAGATCGATATACTGTTTCGTGACGAAGACGTTAATGTTGAGTATTGTCACAGTCCTCTGCTGCATCACGCCATCACCATGCGGCACCAGAACTTGACATGCTCGATGATTAAGCGCGGTGCCGATCTCAATGCACCAACTCGCAGTGGAAGGGTCCCTCTACGGAGGGTGATCAGCAGTAGAATGGACGCAGTGGGGGAGCTGCTGGTTCGTCACGGGGCCGATATTCACCAGGGCACAGGCGTACCAAACTTCTTGCTCCACGCTACCGAGTGTTCTTGCGTGCGCACACTGCAGGCTCTGGTTGATCGACGCGCGCGTGACCAGCCTTCCAGCGACGTCGGGCTCACAGCGTTAATGTTTGCCGTGGGTCGTAACCGCCTTGATGCGGCGCGGATCTTGGTCAAGTCCAGCGTCTTGGACACCAGCGCGGTTGATATTCGTGGATGGACACCGTTGTTCGTGTGTGTGAACGACGATCTCGCTGAGCTGCTGGTGGAGCACGGCGTGGCGTGGGATGCCGTCGATCGACAGGGGCTCACAGCGTTGCATCGCGCCGCGGAGCAGAACTGGACGAGCCGAGTCCGCTGGCTGGTAGCTCGCGGCCAACCAGTGGATTCACTGTCAACGGGCGGAGAAACAGCGCTGCAAGTTGCAAGGCGTGTAGGGAACCTCGACGTTGTTGAGACGTTGCTGCAACTCGGGGCACGGTCAGATTCCGAGTACGTCAGCACGCGATTGAACGATGTCACGGACAAGTCCATGCGAACAGTGTTTGTGCTACCAGGAGAAACAACGCCGTTGTTGCCCAACAATTGGAAGGCAGTCGCGGATTTGTTTGTCAACTGGACTGGAATCAGCCAGGATGGGATGACGCTGCTGACGAGTCTGAGTGTGGATGTCCATCGCACTGCGGCGGCGTGGAGGACGCCCTTGTTGCCTCCAGCTTTGCTGCATGAAATTGCACAGGCCCGGCAGAAGATCGTTCAAGCCCACTCGCCTGTCCTTCCGCTCCGATTGATACTTCGGCTACTGGACTACGTCGGCTGCTACGACGACTCCGTTCCTGCTGACGCAGAGAGAATCCCGTTCACCAAAAACTATCTTCTCGAAGAGATCGCCACTCGTCGAGCTGAGATTATGAGCACCGCGCGTACCGTGGGTGCACTGCGAGCAACCAGTCGATTTTTTGCGAAAGAGTTGGCAGCCACGAACCGAACAATGTGGCAGCGACTCGTGCTGTGTTATTTCTGCTTTGATACCACGGACGACAGCCTTGCCGTGGAGTTCAACTGCAACCTCGAAACCTTCTTCGACGATCGACGATCCCGATGACGAGTGCGTTGTTTCCCACGACTTCGTTCGGCGAGCGTCAGCGTCCAGCGACCTCGTCGAGGATGGCCCGAGCCTACGGAACTCGCTTCGACTGGCGAGCTGGCCTCGCATCGGCGTCGCCTTCCGACCTAAGCATTACGAGTTTCTCGAGGAAATGCAGCGCGGTGCGCGATTGCTGGACGAATGGCCAGCCAACGAGGACCCGTACACGCTCTACCGAGACCTTGTCTACTGCGTTCGCACACTTGCTCCGTTAGCACGGCACGTGGCGCAAATCGGACCAGTGTGCAACTTCGTCGGTGCACCGATTCTTCTTAACGCCGAGAGCGGTGCAGCCTTGGGGTATTGTGTTGGCCATCACGCGGAATCGACGCCGTTTGTGGTGGACGACCCCGCGGACTCGGAGGAAGACTCGGACAGCGAAGTCTGTTGGTGCTATGCCGTGCCGTGTTGGATGCATCGTCCGTGCGAAGTTCTGCGGCCGCTCGTGACGTTTGTGGAACGACAAAAGGACGCAGAGGAGCTAGCTGAGAACTATGACGATGGCGTTGAAGTGCTGGTCGATAGTGATGAGGAGGACAGTGGTGAAGACAGACAGTTTATATCGGACCGCATCCAGTATGGCGAAGACGTGGCGCGCGAACTTGCTGTCTGCACGACTGAATATCGACGATTGATGAATGATACTGACCGACTACTCCATGCTGTCATCGACACCAGGGATGTAGCCTGCTTTGTTCCTTCCTATCATGTCGTCCAGATGAAACACCAATCACTCGCATGCATCGAACGCTGGGTCGGCATTGTTTCCTTCGAAGAAGCACCTTGACGTATCTCGATGGGTCAGTATATTTATTATGAATAGAGACACATACCGCAATTTGTTCTCTCTCTCACTTTCTCCCTTTGAAGCCCAGCACCGAAAACATCAGCCGGGATGTCGTATTGTGAAAGCAATGCACGAGAAGACTCTAGAGACAATACCAAATAGTGAACACAGCCTAATATTGATTGACTGATGTCAAATGCACGAGCGCTCAGTGAGGTGAAGATGACGACGCAATGCCATCGAAGGGCTCTCACACATGTGGACTGTTCTGTGCGGGTAAACGCCACATGTATGTCCGCGCGTGCCTGGGGGCATGCGGTGTGTGCTACTAGCTGATCTTGGGGCTTGGGCGGCCGCGTGGGTGGAATGTGTCTTCCGGAAGTTTGTCGGTGTCGGGGAGCCGTTGGACATGGATTGTGAGCTTGTCCACGGTGAAGTTAGTTGCTTGTCGTGCATGCGAGATTCCCAACGCAAAGAGCGTGTGGCAGCTTTTTCTTGTGGTGGTGCGTGGTTCTGTGTGGCAAACAGTTGTCTGCCGTGGGTCGAACCGAGGCGCACTAGCGTGGGCAGGTTGTGTGCGATATAAGTGTATGGGAGGCAAACATATCCAGTGTATGCCTGTGCGCGTATCCCTCAAAAAGACAGCATGCAAGCCGAGCAGCGCCCACATCGCCCATGTTATACGGTTCAAGATGGAACATGGACGTCGAACAAAGCTCAAGTTGGTGCATCCGTGGCTATCTGCGCACAATCCCAACCCATGCAAATACATCCGTGCGGATCTTAAGTTTTCCGACATGGAAGCCAAGCACGAAGATCTATCTCCGATCAGTAGCTGAAAATCCGAGATAAGAACCCGAGGAAGTAGGAGCCATGAGCAGTGACAGCGCCTTCGCAGCGTGGGAGCTCACTTCGCAATCGAGCTACATCGGCTCACCACGCCCCTCACGGCAACGGCGAAAAGCAATATCATCCATTGTTCCCGACGATCGTGGCGCGAGAAGAAGAGGAAAATGGCCACATCACTAGCCCACCAACAGCTAGGAGACACCCCTTGATTGACCTTCATGCCGAGATGTCGCATGATGCTATGCGTGGACAGAATGAGAAGGCGGTCCACATGGCCGCAGACCCGATGAGGAAGAAAGATTGTTGTCGTTGTGGGTCCATTACGTGCGCCAACACAATGGCGACGTATCCAGTGTACGGGAAAAGAAAGCAAAGTATGCTAAGGAGTAGCGACAGGTGACGTCGCCATGCTGCATGGCGAGCCCAGTCGAGGGGCTCGATTGGCTGGTTGCCATGGCGATGACGAAGGAATCTCCGGACACATGATTGTCTGCGTTGCTGCGTTTCATGACAAGGACGATGCGGTTTGGACGCAACACACTCTGATCGGCGATACCCGAGGAACATCCGCTTTGGCAACTGCCGCCGCACCCTCGTTGCATACGTTTGGAGTTCTGTGCGTTCCTGAAGTTTCATGCAGGGCTTTGGGTGCTTGTCTTCCAGGTTGGCCGCCGCTCCGCACCATCACTGTTGTGGCGTGTTGCCGCCAAGTCGACAACACGCATCCAGTGGGACACAAATCGAGCAACTGGTTGAATGGGTTCACGATCATCAGGGCCTTTGCGTCAGCCTGAAACCATAACACGTCCGCTTTCTTGGTGTTGAGGACAATGTTGGATAGCATACGCATGATGCATGAGTCTAACAATTCCCCGACGCACACGTCTGCTCGCTCGATACCTGCTGCTCTTCGAACGCAGTGACGGCAGGCACGACCGGTGCTTGGTCGCGTCGTCGTTGTTCAGTCCGCAATTTCCTCTGTACCAGCCACCAAGCCTCCGCGGTTCACGACGACACCCAAAGCCACTTGACTGTACCAAGACAACAACGTGGGTCAGTCTATCTCTGTCATCAACCTTGACAACACCACGCCCGACCCGTGGTACTGCACATCGGATGGGAAACCAACGCCCATGGACACCGTCGTGGCGTCCGTGTTCCAGGCCGTCGACCGACCCCTGACTTTAAGACGAAGCTACAAGAAGCTGTTCGTGGCGCCGTCGAGAAGAAGGGCTACTGGACTATCCTGGCTTACAGGGGCCACCACACGTGGGAAGATTACGAGTCGTATATTCGACAGGGCACGTGCATCCGTGTTGACCTGGCTGATCCAAGTACGGTGCGCTCACGGATGTGCAAATGGGGCGCGTCTTCCACGAACCCAATATTGACCACAAGCGTTCTTACGACATTGCGACGTGGTTGGAGAGCGACTCGTACGTGACGCCCAACGATCACAAGCTCCGGGTGCCAGTGCCACCAACTCCAGCTCCAACTGTGCGTACGCCAGCGCCAGCGCCACCAAGTCGAGCTCCAGCACGTGAGCCAACGCCAGCACCGACCACAGATCTGCCAGCGTGGGATCATTAGTCACCTGAGCCAACTACAGCGCTTGGACCCACGTTCGACCCATTGCAACCACCGCAAGAGTCGGAGGAAGCGGTCGACGGCAGCGCGCACGATTACGACGATGAGTTCGAACCTGTTGATGGCAACATCGAGGTCACAATCGTGTGACGCGGTCAGCGTTGCCTTGGCACTGCACTCCGACACAGAGCCCTCGACGTACGGGCCACCTCGTACGCCAAGATCTGAAATACGGTGGTACGCAGTGTTTTTCTAAGGCTAGGAAGTCGAGTCTGTGTGCCGCCATACTAGCCATCTCGATGCCAATACATATTGTTCGATGAAGCCAAGCGTTATGCGCTGCTCTTCTTGGTGATGTTGATTGCCTCACCCGGTCTCGTATCCCGTCTCTTACTCGCACAAGCCATGTCGATCTCTCGCCAACCAAACGATCACGCAAATACACAACGGAATGCATTGCCATTGCCTTGCAACAACCGAGCCTGAGCACAGTGCCTGAGCCGCAACACACTACAAGCGCTCGAGACTGGTATCATCGTTATCGTGTGACGATGATACGAGTCCGCGACGAACAGCAAGAGCATACACGCAACTGTTCGCAGATGACGAGGTGTAGGCAACGTACAGTACACCTCACAGTCATAAGAGGTTTGAATACTTCGTGAAGTATTTCCAGATTGAACAATCCCGCAAAACTGAAAGTGGTGTCGCTCTTCCTCACGTGGAAATAGTCCATTTTCATGAGGAAGACGATAATACACCTCCATTTAATGGAGGTGCATTGTCGCCAACGGAATCATCAAGCAACAGCCTAACAAAATACCATATTATGGCAGCTGCAGCGAGTTATTGATGACAGCGACACGACACGCTCCGCTGTTCGCGTATTTCTCTGACTGAAAGCCGGGCTTGCCTATGGATGTTGTATGTTCACAGCGTTCTCTAAATCAGTCCCTGAAGTCATGTGGTGTGTGGTACAGCAGCTGATCTCGGGTTCACTCGGCATGGAATGCTATCAACCGAACTTGCAGATCAAATTGCTGACAAACCCGAGGGCCGAAGGATGCTCCTCCCGCAAGCTTTGTCGGTGGATTGTACCATAGTAATGGCGCCATGAGCGGGACGGTCTCGATGGCGACAACGTCGTAGAGCACAACACCAAGCAACAGCGCCCTGACTTGGATGGATAGAGACAGGGGAGCGTCGCGTATGCGAGATTCCAAATATCGAGTATTATTCGTGCTGTGTGCGTGTGACTTCATGAGAAACACGTGCAGTGCGCGTGCCGTGGTGGTGAATATCGAACCCAAACGCACTGGCGAGCGAGTTTTGTGTGGATGGAAATTTTCCAGCCCGCGTCGGCGACAAACACATTAAGATCGCTTGAATGCCTGCAGTGCCCAACATCCGGTCCGTGCGGGGACAACAAGGTGATGGCGTCAACTGGTTTGGTTATCGTGAGTGTAGCGACATCCCGCCGCTCGCTTCATGGTTCGGTGTGCGCTGGTAGATAGAGAGTGCTCATTTTCCCCTGTTCTTCTTCCAGCATACGTGCTGCTTCCTCCCCCTCCAGCTCCAGACAAACATACTGCATGAAGATCACCGCTGCTCTCGTGATCACGTCTGGTGTTGTTGTCGCCACCATGCAATCCACGGAGGCCACCAGCAACTCCCCACCTGCGTGCGATCTGGCGAACATCACGGCGCAGTTCGCGACGCTGACTGGCAATGCCGAGTTTCAGCAGTGCAAGATCTCGTCTGGATACAGCTTTGACCTCACGGACAAAATGCCCGACGAAGCGTTGATGGCCAAGCTTTGCGCCCTGGCCCCCTGCTAGACCGTCCTGCAACAACTCGCACAGCTCGACATCAACCTATGCGCCGTCGAAGGTGTCACGGGCAACCTGCCCGAGACAATCTCTGCGTATGCCAAGCACTGCAACCCGTAGATCTTGGTCGTGACTCTCGCAAGGGTGCGAGGGCAACACCCAGCAACACCCGCCTGATCAGTCATCCCTCTATCTGAATCTCGCGTACGGGCTTCTTCTCTGTATCCTCGATGTTAATTCGCCCGCAGCAGCGTTCGCAGTCCGTTCATTCCTCAAGGCGCCTTGTTACAGCTAGCAGGCCGAGTGCTGTAGCTTCTCACAGGGAAATAAAAATCATTCAAGATCAACTTGCGCGTTGGCAACTTCTTCGTGGTGTCTGAAACTTGTGCATTGAATATGCTTGCCACGACGAGCGCGATGCAGTCAAGACTGGCTCAAGAATGTATTTGCATTCAATGGAAGAGTCGAAAAGTCCTATATACATCACATACACGTACGTGTGCGCAACGCACTCTCACGTTCCGCGACTCTCCTGCCGTCTACGGGTAGATGAGCACCGTGTCGCCCACGTGCAAGTCGCTCAAGTCGGTGGCGTTGTAGCTGTCAGCGTGATACTCGATGACGCGCGCGGCGTCGGCGTCCTCGAGCAAGCGCGACGCCTTCTTCGCATCGTCCTTCTCAGCCACGACGTCCTTGGTCTCGACGCCCCACTTGTTGATCCACCACTGGATATCGTGGTCGTTGTTGGAGTTGGCGAGCGCGCCACTGAAGATCGGACGCATGTACAGAGTCTCGGTGCGCACGGTGCGCTCGTCGATGATGTAGGTGCGCACGCAGGTGCCCTGCTGCCAGAGCGACAGCGTCATCTTTCCCCACTGGAACTTGTTGCCAGGCGAGATCTTGTGGTAGCCCTTGTCGATGAGGTTGTCGTTGATGCCCTTGGCGACGGCAATACCGAAGCCAGACACACCGCCTATGGCAGTAGTAATGCCCGAGATGGCTGCCGCACCTCCCGTGATCGTCGCTAGTGCACCCGTGGATACGCCAAAGACTGCGACGACTCCGTTGGCAGCAAGTGCTGTGAATAAAGGCGCGGCAGCTCCAGCCGTTGCGATCACGGTTGCGGCCGCACCAATGACCGCGATGATGATGCCGGCGATCTTGAGTGCAGCTTGGTCGGGTCCAAGGTGGCAGTGCCACTCGTTCGGGGTGTTGTTGACGATGGAGAGATACGAGCCCATGGCGACTTGAGTGTGGAGTCTCGTGAGGTGTGGTGGAACTTGTGGTGCTCGTAGCAGGTTGGTGAATGAAGTGAGCGAAGGAGTACGCGACGCTGACCGTCGCGGAGTTGATGCATGCTGCTCACGACGTCGGAAGCGGGCAAGCCAAGCACATGTCCGTGTGGTGGGTGGCATGTTTATCCACGAGAACGTGCATGAAGCTGTGCACCAGCATGTAAACAGCTTGAGTGAAAGTAAGGCAAGGCGAGCAATTGCTCCGAGGTGACTGCAGTGTGCGTTCTCAGGTTGGCGCACGTGGTCATCGATCGGTTGCTTCAATTCACTGAGAGGTGAAGTGCAGAAAACGTCACCCAATGTCCGCAGTCAAAGTTGAAGAGTGCAGCAAGCCACGTGGCTTGCATTGTTCGCGACATGGTGAGATGCCGACAGAAATAATGATCGACATTACAAACGGGTGCACAGACGAGAAGTGGACATGGCACAAAATGCCGGTGGTGAATTGCGGGTGGGTGTCGTCTGAGTCACGGGTGCTCTATGCAAGCACACAGTTGCCAGATGGGAATGACGCTCAATCTGCGTTGTCGACATCGTTCTGGTACCAAGAAATCGGGTGGGCGCACTACTACAGTAGTATTGCATGCGTGCATGCTCCGGGCGCTGATGAAGACGTCACCGCACACAGGTTTGAAGATTTTCAGATTGAAGCTCTCTGGATGAGCATGCTACCTCTCACTGGCGAGTGGGAAAAGCCATCGATATGACGATATATTGATGATTGGCACGGATGACTTCAGCTCGCGCTATTTTTTTCTGCTGAATTCGTTTGACTTCCATTTCGACCGCTGCCGTAATACAGTGCACAAACTCAGAAGCGCGTACTGGAAAAGGTCCTGGCGGGGTCCGTCATCGGTTAGAGGTTGAGGGGTCGGTTGTCGCTTGACCCATCGGCTGGTGAGGTGAAGCAACATTCTACAGTAGTACGTTACTGAAGATAGAGAAATCGATGCTTTAGCGACAATTCTGATCCAATTTTGATGACGTCTTCCGCCCGAAGAAGTGGAGGAGCGTGGCCCCCTGCGGTGTTTTGGATGCTGGCAACTTCTTCTTGGCGCTTGAAGCCGGAGTATTTGACGGCTGCGATCTCGTCGGTTCATCTGCCTTGAATTTCTTCGCCGACGGCGGAGTGATCCATGGACTGGTTGCAGGAGACAATGTCCGCCCACGCTGTGCATTTCCACGGGATGAGGAATCAGTGGGTAAATCTCGACCTCGGTTTCTGCCAAGCAATCCCGACGAAAACGTGCCCTTTTGTAACACGGGCGTCGCCTGCATCTCGTCCAGAAACCCGAATGACTTCTTGCCGTTGGTGGTATCTGTGGTGGCTTCTTTCTTGTTGTACATGTGGAGAATATCCTGCAAGCTGGAGCTCTTGTTTCTGGCTTGCGCCATTTGGAGGCGCACTGACACAACCTTCAGGGCCGATACCGTGCTATTGCGATGCACTGAGTCCTCCAGCAACACTTCGTCGTCATCGTTCATCGTGTGTGTATTTCCGTGATTGTTGTCAGTGTCGTCGCGTTGCCGTTGATGCTGTCGTCGTGGGGACGGTATATAGGGCACAAGTTCTTCGGCTGATTGACACCGCACCGAGCGCGGAACGAATCGGCGCGTTGCTGGCTCCATTATCCCTGGCTGTTGCTCTGCGACTGGTCGCAGGTTGCGCGCGCACATTTCCCCCACGTAAATCTGCTGACTGACATCACGCGATGGGATCTTTCCCAAGAAGCTTGTTGTCAACAGCGTCGGACTGTGCAGGTCGACCTGTGGCGCCTCGGAGTCAGTCGATGCCATACCAAAAGACGTCTGCACTAGTTGGAAAACGTCGGGAAAACAGTTGGAATGTGAGGCATCGTTGAGGAACTCGCATGAGCCAGTGCGTGGGTTGAACACGACGTGGTGGAAGAAGATGCTCTCCACTTGGCGGAGACGTTCCAGAAAATCTGTTGGCACTTTCGTGCCACAAGAGGTGAGTTTGCTGAGAATGCGAGACACGCGCAGGTGCGCAGGTGCACCTCGAAAGTTGTACACGTGCTTCAGTGCTGTCTGCACCGTCAATTGTACCGTCAGCAGAATCGCAAACACCAGATTTGTGGCAGAAATGAGTCACTTACCACAATGCCCAAGTTGGGCAACGAATCAATGAAGTCGCAGCCAGAGAGCACGCAGAACTGGACAAACATTCGCACAGACTCTTTGTCGGGTGACGCCAAGAGATGCAGCTTCCGAAGATACTGAGTGCCTGTCGATATTCAGAAAAGTAAGAACGCCACGCTCATTGCGGGCTATCACGGCACTCGGATCTGATGACGTACTTGATGTCTCGGTTTTTGCTCGGAGAATGGAGCGAGAGAGAGCTTGCACCATCCCAGCATCATCCAATTTGAAGAGAACGGGCACATCTACACCAGACGCAATGCAGTAAACGAAGACGTCCGAGTCCTCTGTGACGATGGCGGAGGCCAGCCCAGACTTGCACATCCACACCATCTACTCTACGTCGTTATGATTACAATTTGAGCGAACAGAACCAGGCACACCACGCACCTGGGCATCAGCTTCAAACGGTGCAACGACAAACGCGACGTTTTGATCCCGTAGCGCCATCATCACGCGCGACACAATTTCCGGTGTGATGGAGACGGAGCGCTGGAAATGCGTGTATGCCTTGCTGAGCTCAGCTTGTCGAGCTTCGCCTCGGAGGCCTTTCAACTCCGACATGGATTGCCGCGCCTTGATACGATTCTCTTCCTTGGCATCCTGGCGCTTTTCGTGCGTCGCTGCCTGCTCACAATACCATCAACTTGTGTCCAGTCTCCATATCATCATCAGACAACGCACAACCACATACCTTCATGGGCAGTCGTTGGCCATCAAATACAAGGATGACCTGCTCGATTCCACACGCCTTGAGCAAGTCCACCTTCCGCAGCATATATCGCACGTAGTTGTCTGTGTCTCTTCCGGTCGCAATCTCTAGCGCGCACCCGTAGCATCTGAGCCATTATGATTCAACCGCGTCCTTTCCATCAACCCTTGCATCCATGCCACCACGAAAAGATCAAAGCGCAAGCGCCACGCACGCTTTATGGAGCCACGAGAGCGCATCCACAACGACCGTCTGGCCGCTGTAGCTCTTCAAATGCGTCGGCTCGGTCACCTCCTTGAGCTGCCGCAAGAAGCCGTCGATGCCCATGATGACGCCGACTGCGGACGCGTCACCAATGCTCGTCGTCCTGCCAATTATTGGCGCCAACGCGCATCCGCGTCTCCCGCCAAAAAAAATGTCTTCAAAACCCGGTGCAATCTTGCCTATTCTAGCGCAAAACAAGGTGGCCAGTCCATGACCGCGTCGGTCTCGGGTGGCAGCCGCGGGTGACGCGTCCGCGTCGATTTCGCGGTTGTACCATCCGTCCGACGGTACACAGTACCCTTTGCGTACCACTTTCGGCAGCTGAAGCGGGTGTTTGCGAAGCAACAGACGCCCGGAGCAACAAATGCGGAATCTCGGCAACAATCACGCGCCGATGAACGGGACCACGTCGTCCGCGCCGCCGTCGCAGCCCAACTACGCGACGTATGCGACCAGTAGCGCCATGGCCGCACCACCACCAGGCCTGCAACCGCATGCGACCGAAAGCGAAGGCGATCTGCCCACGTCACTGCCGTCGTACTTGCCACCGGGCGCCGCCCAACTGCCGTTCACGGCCACGTTCGACGTGCATGGGCGTCGAGCAGACGACTACGGCGGCAGCGAGATGCAGTCAGCGACCAAACGCCAGGCGCCCATCGGCCAATGGAAGACGCCGCCGCAGTTCTTGTTCATGGCCAATCCAGCGCATGCGGCGGTGGCGGTCAAGCCAGCCACAACCGCTCGCGGAGGTGGGCAGGTCGACAGCGGCCAAACGAGTCCGTCGACGGGTTTACGGGGCATGTCGTTCCAGGACGCGCCGCAGCCGTATGTGGCTACGCCCCATCAGTTGGTGGCGGAGAAGAGCGATGTCAAGTTCCCTACGAGCGAGATCGGAGGCATCAGCGCCGCACAATTCGCGGCCGGGACAGGTGGCCTCACTATGGACGCGACGCTGTTGGCGCGCGTGAGTGGCACAGACCCAGCGAGGATGGGATCAGAGGAGATCAAGCAGATCATGCGGTGTCCCGACTTGCTCTCGATCTATCAGAAGCTGCAGGAAGAAGACGATCGGCGCCAACGCCGCCTTGAGCGCAACCGAGCTTCCGCGCGAGTGCGTCGAGAAAAGAAGAAAGGCATGGTAGAAACGTATGAAGGCGAAGTCTCCAAGCTAGAGAACAGCTTGAGTCTGCTGCGAGCACACAGCTTTGGTACTGGCCAGGCACAAGACCTGATTACTGCTCTTGGTGCGTCTACACATCGATGCGATCGTGCTTGCTGGTGTCGTCTATCTAAGCCGTTTGCGTTGTACACAGAATACAGTGGTGGTGAATACGCTCGGCATGCGATGATGTCGAAAGAAGCCAAGTTGGAATTGTTGGCGCGCATTTTAAGCCAGCACTCGTGCAACACAACCGCTGTGAGTAAGGTGGTCCGATGACGGATGGCGACCTTCCTAGCTAATTCCAAGTGTTCTCTTCAGGTCCGACGAGCAAACATGGAGAATCAGCTTCTCATTGCAACGGCAATGGAAGACAGCGACATGGCTCGCCAGTTGCGAGCACAGCTGGGGCTGACCCAGCAGCAATGCCAACAGCTTCAAGCCATGCACTCGCGGGTACAGGACGAAGCACGCAAGATCGACGCCATCAATAAATGCTTCTCTGCGCTCCGCGTTCACGATTGGCTCTACTTCCCTGGCATCGAGGTACGTCGGCCACAAGAATTTGACGCCAAATGGCTGCAGTTTGAATGACTGATCGTGCGTTGCTTATCCTACAGAGCTTGCTCCACCACACACGCAACACGATGAACTCACAGCAATTCCAGAAGTTCTTGAGCTTCACATCAGAAAACAAAGAAACTATCGAGAAGCTGCAGGTGCGAAATCTGCTTCTCTCTGTATGTGTCGAGATGTATTTGTGCTGATCTTTTGATATCTTGTTACAGTTCTTGCCATCCAGCACGGGTTCGGACACCGAATTGCAGTTCCACTTTGGCGAAGACTAGGATATATCAGCCCCATCTGTTGTTTCGTTTGTTGTCATGCGGCATCGCTAAGGAATCCCCAATAGAAGCTGCCCTCCTTTGCCGTCCGCTTTCGCTGGTTTAGCATCATCTGTGAATGGCATGCTGCCGCGATCGTGTTTGTTCATGATTTGAGCTCTTGGCTGCTTCCAATCTATATATTCTATCGAGCGCGACGGGGGCGCAGATACTGATGCCGACACTCACATTTCGAGGAAGTTCTGGATCATCTTCATGCCGTCTTCAGTCAGAATGCTCTCTGGGTGAAACTGCACACCCTCGATCTTGTACTTCTTGTGTCGCACGCCCATGATCATGTTGCTATCCTTGAGCGTCGCTGTCACTTCCAGCTCTTCCGGCAGCGTCTCAGGCTGGCCAACGAGCGAGTGGTAGCGAATGGCATTGAACTCCTGGTTCATGCCCTTGAACAGTCCCTTGCCGTCGTTCACCATCGTCGACTGCTTGCCGTGCATGATCTCGCCAGCATGGCCCACAGTGCCGCCAAACACCTCAAACATGCACTGGTGGCCTGCATCGACACCACAGTTCCTCCATCAGTCACATCTGATCGACCAATACATCAATACTCATGGCTATTGCACTGTACGCACCCAGACAGACACCAGCGATCGGGATCTTGCCCTTGAATTCGCGGATGACGTCACACGAGATGCCGGCGTCGCGCGGGTAGCCTGGTCCGGGCGAGATCATGATGCGGTCCGGGTTCATTTGCGCGATCTCTTCGATGGTGATCTTGTCATTGCGTCGCACTTCGACCTGCGCACCCAGTTGCGCCATGTACTGCACGCATGTTCCCCATGTCAACCCTCGCGGCTCTTGGCAACGGCCACGCATCTCTCGCATTAACGCACCTGGTAGATGTTGTACGTGAACGAGTCATAGTTGTCGATGAGCAGCACGCGCGTGGCCATCCTTGTTGGCTCTGGGCGGTGGCGCGATGGATCTCGATTGAAGGATTTGCTGGATTGAGCTCGCTCGCCGCCGCTGTTCCTTGGCGACTGCGCGAGTTTTCTTGTGCTGCATGCCATCCCGATCGACAGGCATGGTGCTCAGTTGCGCAATCGCAACCAGCAGCGTTGATGGATGAGGGGCAGATCGTGTACCGTAGATTAGGTACGACAAGGGGGTCACCGCATTGCCGCGGCTAAGTGCGACTGGAGGTATGCAAGCCCGAGACACGCACGCACTGGGAACGCGCTGCACGAGAACAACAATGCGGGTGCGTCACGACGGATCAGCTGCCGGAGAACGCGATGTGTGTCTGTAAACGCACTGAATTACTGACGAGTGGTGTGATTGCGGTGATGATGCAGCTCCCGACGACCATCGCGTTGGTGCTCGGGATCGCCCTCTTGTGGCTGGTCGGCGTCTTCTTCACCCCGAAAGATGAAGTCGGCGTCTTAGCCATCTCGGTCGCCGAGTGCGTGCAGCGATTGTGACGAGGTTTACTTTGGATCTGAATGTGTTTGACTAATGACGCTGTGTGTAGTGCCATTCTGATGCACATCCGTCCATGGGTGTTCTTCACGGCGGGGTTCTATCATCCCCACGCGCTGCAGGTCGGTCCGATCGATCAACCATGGCTGCTGTGGGCGGATGGCGCAATGCTGACGTGTTGTGTGTTGTCTCGTGTTTGGTTTGCTCTGGTTTGGCAGTTGGTGTTTGTGCTGCCGCTGGCCTTCGGCTTGGCCAAGCGCGTGGAGCCGGACATGGGCTCGGTCAGCTTGGCGCGAATGCTGGCGTTTGCCAACATCTGCGCCACGTTCGTGCTCTTCGTCGACATGTTTTGCTTGTACATCATTTTCCGTGAACCAGCGTTCTTGTGCGTGCGCGCGAAGTGTTCCAATTTGGGCTGCGCTTTTGGGCTGACGATCTTGGTCGTCGTTGGTATTACAGGCAGACCAACAACTCTGGTTTCACGGGTGGCATCACCGCGCTGCTAGTCGCGTACATGAAGCCAACTCCGTTTGCAGTGGCTCCATTTATCCCTGGCCTGCAGCTTCGGGTACGTTCCGATCATTTGGGCAAGTGGTCATCGTTGCCGCACGTCACATGTTTGTCGTGCCTGGACAGTTCTACCCGTTGCTCGCGTGTGTGATCTTTGGGTTCTGCTCGCTTGCGGGTGTCTTCTCGACCTTCAAGCCCCTTCGGTCAGCGCTGATCGGTGCTGGTCCTTATGCAGTACTTGGTGGATACTTTGGCTGGTATTACCTGCGCTTCCTCAAGCGAAACCCGGATCTGTCGCGTGGTGACTTCTCCGATGATTTCGCGCTTGTCAACCTCTTCCCTGGCTTCATGGCGTGCGTAGCCTTCCGTCACTTGATGCGAACGTGTCCTGTTCATGACACACTGACTTGCTTGTGATCGTGAACGGCGCTTTCAGGCCTGTCATTGGTCCCGCTGCCAACTTCTGCTTGAACGTGGTCAAGCTCTGTGGATACTTCAAGAACCGATCGACCAAGGCCCCACAGACGTTGCCAGTTGTCGCAGTAAGCTCCATTTCCTATCGACTGCTGATGTTGCTGCCCATTGGCACTGATCCTACATTTCGCCGGTGGATGTCTGACGCAGCCGACACCGACGGACGCAGTTGCTGAACGACGAAAGTGAGTTGGAGTTATCGATTGTCTTATGGGCACTGTCTTTGTTGACTAACACTGTCTCCTCCGTGGCGATGACAATGGTGATGATGATGCCACAGAGCTCGTGCAATGCGCGCACTGGACGAGAAGCTGGCCAAGTTGGCTCAAGGCACTGGTTCCGCGACCTCTGCCACGCCCGCGACCACAGGCATCAGCGCTGACGTGTCCGAGGACGAAGCGTGATGACGTCGCGTGCGCTCCTTCGTGGTTGACTGAGCACGGGCGTGCAGGTGTGGACGTGTCGTGCACAAACACAAACCATAGCATGAGATTCTTATCTAAGTCAGCCCAAATCAAGCAGTGCCGAGTGGGCTGCACTTGTCTGCCAACTCGGTCTTAGTACTGTTTAGTTGAAAAGCATGGACACCGACTTCTTGCCGTGGATGTTGCGGATAGCTTGCGCGACCAAAGGAGCGATGTCGAGCTGCACAATCTTCTCGTTGCCCTGGCAGCTTTCTGGCAATGGCGTCGTGTTGACGACCACCACTTCCTTCAACGCCGAGTTCTTGATCTTCTCGCTCGCTGTGCCGTTAAATAGACCGTGGGAGGCAAAGGCGTACACGTTGCGTGCGCCATGGTCCGCCAAATGCTGCGCAGCCTTACACAGCGTACCGGCGGTATCAATCATGTCATCGACAATGATGCAGTCCGAGCCTTCAACGTTGCCGACCAGATCCATGCGGTCAATCTCGTTGGCCTTGACACGCTGCTTGATGATCATGGCCAGGCCCGTGTTCTGCAGGCCGTACTTGCCAACAAGCCACTCACGGAACTTCTTGGCACGGGCGACACCACCAGCATCTGGCGAGACCACAACAGGGTTCACCAGCTCATGGTTGCCGAAGTACGATACGCCGACAAGGCCACCATCCAGGTTGTCCACAGGCACACGTGGACCAAAGAAGCCCTGGATCTGACCGCAGTGCAGATCCACGGCGATGACACGATCGATGCCCATGGCTTCCAAGAGACGCGCGACGTCAGCGGCCGAGATCGGCACACGCGCCGCCATCTTGCGATCCTGACGCGCGTAGCCGTAGTATGGGATGACGGCGGTGATACGACGCGCAGACGAGCGACGCATCGTGCTTACCATGAGCAACAGCTCCATCAAGTTCTCGTTCACGGGCACGCACGTGGGCTGGATGATGTACACGTCCTTGCCACGCACGTTTTCGTGCACCATAACGTTGACTTCACCGTCCGCGAAGCGCTCGACGGTGATCTTGCCGAGCTGCACACCCACGAGCTTGGCCACGTTGTTGGCGAGCTCAGGGTTGGCATTGCCGCTGAAGATCTTCAAGCCGTTGATCTTGGGCTGCTTGACGACGGTGGCGGGCTTTGGGTAGTTGATCGCGTCTTCCGGCGTCTGCGCAAACGCGACGGACGCCTGCTGGTGGTGGTTGCCGAGCGCCACGCCGGCAGCCATGCAGCCCATGGCCGCAGCGGTGGAGGCGAAGTGGCGGTGACGTCCAAGCAGTTGACGGAACATGTTGAAGCAGTGATGCGTTGCCACGGAGCTGGCGGATGACCGACTGGAGCTGCTCGGCGTTGCAGCCCCACGGGCGCACCTCCAGCCGCACTGCCACTTCAAAACACCTCACGTCGAAGATATAAAACCTCATGGCCCACGCGCGTCCGCGCTGCTGATTGGCTGGCACGTCGGCCGGAAAAACCTTGCGTTCGAGGTTACTCCGGCGGGTGGCGCAAAGACACTTGCGCTGCCCGCCTACACTTCAAAACACGGTATGTTGAAGTTGCGGCTCACACGCAAGCTTGCCACCACATTGCACCTTGTTTTGGGTTTTTGAAGTGCGCCACCAACACAATTGAGGTGGTGGCCCAGTCCAGTGCGAACTTCCACCACCGAACCGAATCGTACTTTAGTAGAGGATCACAGTTCTCAACATGCCCAAAGGCAACTCGCGTGTGAGGTGAGCGCGGGAGATCTGACGCGGAAGCGCCATGGACGCACGGCCCAGTGGCCACGTGCGGACGCCATCGGATGGCAGCGAGCGGGAACAAGACGTCGGCAGTGATGCGGCAGTGAGAAGCAGGCTCTTGGCGGCGCAGACAGCGTCTGGAAGTTCTCTGACGCGCGCTGCATCGCTGGCCGCTGGCACGCTCCATGGCGGATCTTCATCTTTTTCTTCATTCTCATCTTCATCCGCTGCTGCTGCTGGTGGTGGCCGCATGAGCAGCAACAGCAGCAGCGCTCGTCCGAGCGGAGGACTGTTTGTGGATACGCATGGCGGTCAAGGTTTGACTTCGATGGCGACAGCGGCGTCGTCCGATCCGCTGACGCCGCGTTCCCGCCGCGCGCTCGAGTCGATGGATTCCAAGCGCCACGACGGCGGGGACAGCAATCCGCTCTCGCCGCGCAGCTGTGTGCTCAATATGATCGACTCGGTGGGCAGCGATCTGCACGCAGGCAATGCCAGCTCCTCGGCGGCGTCCAGCTTCATCGGGAGATCCATGTCGATGTACGAGACCGGCTCGTCCAGGCTCGCGCACAGCAGTGCTTCGGTGACCTTCTTGGAGTCGGGCGCAGCAGAGAACCGAATGCAAAGCGGTGCAGAGATTTTGTATCAGGCACCGATCCGCGTGCGGCTGAACAACCATCGGTGCCTGCGCATCAGCATGGGCCAGTTGGCATCGACCGATTTCTTGCGCGACCATCGGGATGCAGGACCGTCCAAGAAGTCTCGAGCGTCCGATGCGCCACAGATTACCGTGCATGGCACTGGCCTAAGCGGCGATGACCATCAGATCTTTGTGCTTGTGAACTCGAATATGCGAACCGACCACGGCCCAGTGCGCTACTCGGACGTTGTGTCGCTGTACTGCGTTGCAGGCTCGTGCAAAGGCTATTTCCTATCGACGGGGCAAGGCGCACCCAAGTTGACAATTGCAAAGGGCCCGGTCATCTCTGCTGGAGAGAAATGGTTGCTGGTGAATCCGAGCGCTGTCAACGACCCAGACGGCGACATCGACATGCCTGGCGCCGACGATGTGTCTCGTAAGCTCGTCAATTCTTCCAAGAGGATGAAGGAACAGCAGAAGGTCATTCATACGAGTGGGAAAGTGATGTTGAAGGCGCACAGTGCGGACTTGTATCTTTCGGTGGTCCAAGACCCACGAGATCACAACTGTTATGTCAAGCTCGACTCTGAAAACGACGGGTTGCAGCATAATAGTCTGCAAGTGTGGGAATTGACGAAATCCAACATTCCGTATGATCCAAGCTGGAATCGCGAGCGCGAGTATCTCACGGGCGAAGTACCACTTCGACCAGAGCTTACCAAGAGAGACCGGAAGGGTGCCGATTCGAATTTGCCGCCGTTGTCGTCGTATCCGCCATCCATCCAGGAAGCGATTGTTCTCGATGACTTGCTCTACTCTTTCATTGGCATCGCAGGGCGATATGTCCGGCTCAGTGGGTCTGAAGTGCGCAGCACCAAGATATTCAAATTCGAACTGAACGAGTATGCGATGGACCCTTCAATTCTTGCCCTGGCGACGCGGTGTTTCCCGCTAGGAGAGCATTATCTCAAACTTGTGCGCTACGTTGAGCAGTACTCTCGTTACGAATACGGTCAAGTCAGCCACGCATTTTGCGCCGCACTGAAATCATTGATCAAAGAGTACACCGTGGTCGTCGCCCAGTTGGAACACCAGATGAAAAGCGACGAAGGGTTGACGATTCAAAAACTATGGTTTTATGTACAACCAAGCTTGCGAACAATGGAAATGCTTAGCAAATTGGTCGATGCTTGCGAAACCACAAGCGGTGGTGGGTCGTTACTGTCGGAGATTCAACGGATCAAATCATCACTTGCTGGGGATCTGAAGGCCTGCCAAGTCTTCTCTTTCCTGATGGAGCGTGCGACGGTTCCATACCTCAAGATGGTCGAGCGATGGATTTACTATGGAGACCTGGTGGACCCGTACGATGAATTCATGGTTCGAAGAGACGACAAGATCAGCAAAGAGGAACTTAGCCAAAATCCATACTCGACGTATTGGGACAACCGCTACACACTGAGAGAAGCCCAGATCCCCCTGTTTCTTGCGAGGTTAGCGTCCAAGATTCTCGCCGCTGGCAAGTATTTGAATGTGTTCCGAACATGCAGCCGTCAAGTTGACTGCCCGTTTGCTGGCACAATCTCGTATGCAACAAGCGAGTCTGCTTATGAGGAATTGATTGATCGAGCGCATGCCTATGCAAGTCAAATGCTGCTCGACTTGTTTCTGAAAGAACACGATCTTAGCAATCGCCTGGTTTCGCTCAAGCATTATTTCCTAATGGATCAAGGCGATTTCTTCGTGGATTTCATGGATGTCGCAGAGGAAGAACTGAAGATGTCTGCAGACAAGCTATCGTTGCCACGATTGGAGTCATTGCTGCATCTTTCGCTGCAAACGTCCACGTGCTCTTCTGATCCGTACAAAGACGACCTGTTTTGCTTTCTCTCTCCACAAAACCTGATCGCACAAATGGAGGCGATCCACGAACGAGCGAAGAAGCAACCGCACGATTCGTTAACAAGAAGCATGATGTCGTCAGTTAATCGTCCTGGTAAGGTTTGGTGATATCAATACTATGTTCATACAGGTACTTACTGGCTCATATGATAGGTTACAAGGTGATCGACGCATTTACGCTCAACTACAAGGTCCTCTGGCCGTTGTCGCTTGTCATTTCCTGCGGCGCGCTCACCAAGTATCAGATGATTTTTCGACATTTATTCTTCTGCAAGCACGTTGAGCGACGGCTCTGTGATGCGTGGCTGAACCATCAGGCGACGAAGGAACTTTCACTCCGCGCTGCGTTGGGCCCCTCGTTCTGTCTTCGCCAACGTATGCTACACTTCCAGCAAAACTTCGTTTACTACATGATGTTTGAAGTGATTTCTCCCAGATGGCATGATTTCCAGGGTGAACTCGCATCAGTGCGAACTGTGGACGAGATATTGGAGCACCACGTCCACTTTCTGGACATGTGCTTGAAGGAATGCCTCCTGACAGACCCCGAGTTGCTTCGAGTTCTGACAAAATTGATGACCGTGTGCATGTCGTTTGCGGACACTATTGAGAGATTTACGAAGCCCTACATGCTGGATGAAGAAACAATCAAAGCAGAGCGTGAGGCAGAGCGCGACCGCCGAGCAGACAAGAAAGCTCGAGAAGAAGCAGAAGCAGCATTGGCTCTACATGGGCGACTTGCTGGTCAGAAGAAACCAGTGATTCTAAAACGGCGTCCGTCTTCAACTGTTGACATGCGGCGAGCTCGCATCAAGGAGCTGTCTAATGACGTCGAGCGACAATTGACGAAAGGAGAATCGGAAAATCCATTTGTCCGGAGAACCAGCGATTTGGAGAATCAGTTCGACTCTTTGTTGGCGGAATTCATGAAGCAATTGCTGCGGCGTTCTTTGCTACAGGTTTGTTCCGCGCTTGATGCTATCGTGCGATCTGTTAACTTACTCGTACATGCCTCTTGCTACAGAACAACTCTCATCTATCCAACTTGTGTACCCGTCTGGATTACAATGGCTTTTACACGAAATAATACAGATTGGATGCCAGCACTGGTCAACGGATGAATTGGAATTACCGTGTGCCTTGCTACCCACCGATCTCGCTTCTCAAAACAAACAAACGCGAAGAGTCGCGACGTCCGTCTGGCGTCCGATCATGTCGGAAGGGGAATCAGTGCGGGGGGGCGGCTGCATGGCGTGTGCTGCGCGACAACAACCGATTGCAACAATGGGCGCTAAGACAGCCACAGCCGCGTTGTTTACTAGCCGCTTGGTCGTCAGCCTCCTGTGCTTGCTGGCAATTTGCAGCTATCTAGCCGACCGTGCCCAAGCGAAGAAGCTGATCGTGCTTGTGCAACCGGTGACGTCGATTGCAGGTGAACCACTGGCTTTGCAACCTGTTGTTGCGCTAACGGATGATTCTGGGAACATCCTCACGACGGAGAACGGGGGCTCCGTTGGTGCTACGATCGGCCAGGCACCGTCTCGCTTTGCCACTGTGCAGCCAACCACGAATTCGTTTGCGATTGTGAATGGCATCGCGAAATGCACAGGGCTGTACATCAACCTCGCAGGCACCGGGTATTCCATCGTACTCCAGTCCATCTACCACGGCGTTCGAACGGAAACCGCGACGTTCGACATCCAAGTTGGCGCGCCGTACCAGCTCGCCATCTACACCGATGTCAGTACAGCTTTCGGTGGCTCGCTCTTACTGCCGCAGCCATCCGTCGTGGTCGTCGATAAGGGTGGGAACCTCGTGCCGTCGTTGTCGTCTGGCACCGTGCGTGTGCAGATCAAGCAGAACCCAAGCAACGGTCACCTGCTGCCAGCAGCAAACACGCTTGTGTCGATTGGCAGTGGTATCGCAAAGTTCCAGGGGTTGCTCATTGACAACGCTGGCTCGCCTTACACGTTGCTCTACACGACGGATCTGGTCTTGCCCGGAGGTTCCTCCGTGGAAACAAACCCGTTTACGGTGGCTGCAGGTGCGTGTACAGCGCTCGTTCTGACGACGACGATGGTCGATGCGGTTGGTGGAAAAGCGTTTTCAGTCCAGCCTGTGGTGAAGATGATCGATGCCGGTGGAAACACGTTGGTTCAGGACAGCACGAGCCAAATTCACGTCTCCATTGCCTCCAACCCTTCCAGTGGTACTCTTCTACCATCGACATCGCTGGTTAGCAGCGTACGACAAGGCGTGGCAATATTCCGCAGTCTCCGAATCGACAAAGCCGGCAACGATTACACGCTGGCCTTCCGCCTGTATCAACCATCGTCGACTGTGAATCTCTACGTGGTTACTGCCATTGAACTGGTGTCACCATCATTCAACGTCGTCGTCGGAAGACCCGTGACTCTGCACGCCAGCAAAGTGCTCTCTGACGGTATTCTTGATGGTCAACCAAACGGCGTTCAGCCGTTGCTGGAAATCTGGGATTCTGGTAGCAACGTCGTATCAAGCATCTCCACCGGCGTCATCACTGCCACCATGATATCGAGCCCATCCATCATTTCAGCCATTGTCATCGACACCACTGGTGCGCCTACTGTGACAGTCGTCGAAGCCCGCGCGCTGCCAACACCTGGCTATCCGACGCCATACGGCGAAGGAATGCGCATTCAGATCCAGGTCACATTTTCGGATGATGTCTACGTGACAGGTGTGCCCACGCTTTCGCTGGCGACCACACCAGGGGGAGCCATTGGTGTTGCACAGTGCATCACAGCGACGACATGGGGAACAGCTGTCGTCTTTCAATACGACATTGCTGCTGGAGATTCAGCAACTGACCTCAACTACGTCGACACGACGTCGCTCGGACTGGGCAATGGCGCTATCATCGACAGGAACTCGCGCCCTCCCGACTTGACGCTTCCAGCTCTCGCAAGCACGTCGTCGCTCGCTGGCACGAGCGCTGTGACAATCGATACGACGCCTCCATTCATTTCGGCTGTGACTTGCACGTCTCCAGGAGATGGCAGCTACGGCGCAGGTGAACAGCTCGCCATTCAAGTGAAGTTTTCGCGGATGGTCAGCATCTACACTGGCCCATACATTCTCATGGCGTTGACAACCATCGGTGCTGGCTCCTTGACGCGCACTGCGACGTACGTGTCGGGCAACAACACCGACACTCTCGTCTTCCAGTACGTCGTGCAGAACGGAGACGCGGCTGCTGATCTGGATGTGACAAGCGACATCAACCTGAACGGTGGATTCATCAAGCGCCATTCAACGCGACCGACAACGAATGTGGATGTCACGATGGTGACTGCTCCAAACAACCTCGCGAGCTTGCAGGCGATCGTCATTGATACCACCGTTCCCAGCGTCGATGCAACCATCGGAGTTTCTTCTACGTCTCCAAACGCGGTATACGCACCAGGCGACACAGTGACCATCGTCGTGCCATTCACAAGGCCAGTGATGGTCACGGGGTTTCCTCGCATCTTTCTCGAAACCGGTGTCATCAAGCGATCTGCAGGCTACAAGTCTGGAAGTGGAACCACGTCGCTCACGTTCGCGTACACCGTGTCCCCGAATGACAACCATGGACTCACAGGCAACGCCAACCTGAACTACCGCGATGATGCAGCCATTGATTTGAACGGCGGTACGATTCGACGCCTCCTGGCAAGTGGAACGGTGTCCGCCGATGCCGTGCTATCGCTGAGCGCAGTAACAGCGGCGGGCGAGTCGTTGATGGATAATGCTGCAATCAAGATAGACGGACAGCCACCGACGGTGCAAGCTTTGTCAATCACAAGCCCAGTAGCAGGTAGCACGGTCACAGCAGGCGGTCAGGTGACCATATCGATCAGTTTTACGTCACTTGTCACGGTGAACTCGACTGGCGGTATTCCATCTCTGTCGTTGTCCGTAGGCTCCTACGATCGCAAGGCATACTACCAGTCCGGCTCCGGCTCGCTAGCACTGCTGTTTCTGTATACCGTGTCGTTGGGTGACTCGGCACCTGGAGGTCTCGACTACACCACAATCAACGCGTTGAAATTGAACGGTGGCACCATCAAGCGTGCGTCGGCAATTCCGACCCTGGATGCCGACCTAACCTTGCCTGCGCCAACATTGGCAATGGCAAACCCCGTTGTTGTCATCGATCGAGCAGCTGGCTCAGTGACGACGATCACTGCTTTGACGGCCGACGTGGTTGCTGGCAAATATGGGTCAAATCAAGTGATCACGCTCTCGTTGACGTTCTCGGATGAAGTTGCGGTGGATGGCATACCAACGTTGATTCTCAATACGAATTCGCTCACGGCGTTGCCCTACGTAACCGGCTCACTCACGAAGGAACTTGACTTTGTCTACATTGTCAAGGACGGCGACTATTCAGCAAGTCTGGATGTGGCGGATGCGAACTCGTTTGTCTGTGTTGCTCCTGCGTGCAAATTAGTCAATTTCAACAACCTTGCCGTGTCCACGACGCTCACAGGCATCACGCTCAACCCAGCAAGCATCGTGATCGACACACAAGCACCCGTTGTTGTGCAGGTGTACTCTCCAACAGCGACCTCCACCATCAATGGCAACACGTTTGTTGTGGGCGACGTCATCGACATCATCGTGGAAATGAGTCTGGAAGTGTTCATTGATCCCCCGCCGTCCATCCACCCAGACAAAGCCCCGCAGTTGATTCTGAACACCATCACCGGAGGCCGAGCAGTGCTGTGCACGGATTACTATCAAAACAATCGCAAGAAACTGCTCTTCCGGTACACCGTGCAAGCTGGCGACGTGAGCGCGGATTTGACGTACGTGAACATGAATTCTCTTACGCTCAACAATGGACAAAGCACGATCAAGCGGTTCTCGACAACACCGAAGACAGATGCTGTCCTGACGCTACCCGCGCCACAGCCGCTTGGTCAGCAGTTTAATCAAGTTCTCAACGTCAACACGACGCGCGTCCCAGTGGTCACGAGCGTCACTTCCCCGAATGCGGACAACATCCTATATCGCTGCGGAGATGTCATCGAGATTGTTGTCACCTTTTCCCAGCACGTCGTCGTTCAAGGCACTCCGTTTCTCTGGCTTGACTTAGGCGCCAACTCGCAGCAGGCACCGTATGCACGAGGCAGCGGCACACCTCAGCTGAGTTTCCTGTACACCGTTCAAGAAAATGATTATTCCATCGATCTAGAATACATCGATCACCACTCGCTGGATGCTACGCAGCTCAACACCGCGATTTTGCACATGTCGACCAATCCGACCACGTCAGCAAATACGGACTTGCCGTATCCGTTCACGCAAGGCAGTCTCGCCTTCTCCAAAAATCTCCAAATCAATGGTCGCAAACCGACGATCACGACTGTCTCGTTCGCCACGCCGGATGGTACGTACGGCTACAGCCAGCAGGTCATCATCGACCTCACGTTCAGTTCGTGCGTTCTCGTCAATACTGGTACGCAAGGCACAAATATCCCAGTAATCAAGTTCCAACCAAACAACACTCAGTCCGGCGGGATCACTCGCTACGCGCCATACGTTAGTGGCAGTGCGACGAACAAACTCCGCTTCCAGTACACGATCCGCACAGGTGACTCCTCCAGCGACTTGGATTACGCCGATGGTGCTAGCGTCGTGCTGAACGGCGCGCGCATACTGACATGCGTGACGACACCCAACAAAGCTGCGGTCCAGGACGTTGATATTCACTTGAATCCACCGCGTGGTCGCTTGCAGGGCGCGACGCAGAAGACCATCACGTTCGGCAAAGTCATCTTCACGGATTTACTGGTGAATCAATTGGGTTTTGGCTACCGCGTTGCGTTCACGACTCAGGTCGGAAATGCTGTCCTCGAGACCAGCAATTCGTTCGACGTGTTGTATTCCTCGGGATATGGTGTGCGATCTTCGCCTTACGACAGTGGTGATCGCATGGGTTACAGTGTTGATGTTGACGGCGACACAATGATTCTAGGCGGCAACGGCGCCAAGGAGCCTCAGTCTGCCGTCCAGATCGTCACACTGCTTGGAGACGCTCCCAATTTCGTGGACGAAGTTCAGCTCATCCAGATCAGTGCGCTGCAACGCCCAGCCGTGCAAGAACTGACGTCGAGCGCAGCCCCAGGTGAGACACTGGGCGGCTGGTTCTTCGTGAGCCTTGGCGCCCTGGGCACTCGACGTCTCAACTTTGACTTTGACGAAGTTCAGCTGCAGGTAGCGCTTGAGATGGATCTCGGCTTTGGGTCGCAAACCATCCGCGTCACTCGCCAGCCCAACACGTACTGCGCGTGCAGCAACGGCTTCATCTGGACCATCTCGTTCCTGTACGTCGAAGGTCCGCTGGCGCCGCTGACGACCACCAGCCAGCTGACTGGCCACTTGGCCACTGTAGGTGATGGCCGCGGGTCGAACGCAGCGCGGATTCTGGTCGACTCGACTGCGATCAGTGGGTTCTTCACGCTTCAGCTCGGGACTTCGGTGACACGCAACATCCGATCGGATGTGGCAGACACGGACTTGGGTTCCATCATCTCGCAAGACCTGAGGCTGTCAGTGCGTAGCGTGACTAGAAGTGGCCCAACACCCGTGCTCGGATACTCGTGGACCGTGACGTTCGTCGCCAGCGACACGCTCTACGACGTGCCCCAGTTGGTGCCCACAGGCGCCGGTCTCGTTGGCTACAAAGCCTCGTGCACTGTGCTAACGTTGCGTGGCGGCCTAGGTCGTCTGTCGGGCGTCTTCCGCCTTCGCTTCCGCAACGATATCTTCCCAAATGACGAGACGGATGACATTTCGGTGACAGCCACGGACTTGCAGATGCAGGCAGCACTGGAGAAGCTCGTGTCGATCAACACGGTGCGTGTGGTGCGGTCGACATCGATGAATGCGTATGGTGGCTACTCGTGGACGATCACGTTCATTCAAGTCAACACCAAGAACCAATACGGGCCCATTATTGATACGTCTGGCAACCTGCCTCCGTTAGTGCCCGAGACGGTGATTACCACTGCCGGTGTACAACGCGTGCTGCTCAAGGGAACGAATGCTAGGGTCGATATCCAAGTCGGTGGGTACTCGCTACCGCCAGTGCTGCCGGGCGCGACACATTGGGGGCTACCAGGCGAACGCGCAGGGATGGCAGCGGTCTTCACGCGCGGAGAGCACGATTGGAAGCAGCAAGGAAGCACGTTGACAGGAACGGACACGCGCATGGGCGATCTGTTTGGGTCCAGCGTGTCACTCAAAGGTGATATAGCGCTGATGGGCGCCCCTGCTGCCGCCATCTTCGGAGACTTCGAGCAGCAGACGCTGTTCTGTGACGCCGATGCCGGATACTTCACGCTCAGCTATCGAGGCCGTGTGTCGAACGCGATTCCGTTTGACGGTGACCAGCTCGCGCTGCAAACTGCGATCGTCAAGATCATGTCGGTGTCGTTCGGTGACGTCGATATTCCGACGCCATTTGTGAAAGTCTGTGGAGCCACTCAGATTCGCATCGTGCTGCGCTCTCCCGACCATGGAGACCAAAGTGGACAGATCCCGCTGCTAGTGCCAAACGGCGCAGCACTCCAGAAAACAGCGATTGCGCCGTCCATCGTCGTGTCCGAGTTCACTGCGGGCACATATCGTGTGGATGGCATCGGCGCCAAGGGTGTCCAATGCGGCGCAGCCTACTTCTTCAAACGCGTCAACGGTGTGTGGAGTCAATCGCAAAAGATCGGACCACCGCCGCAAGAGATCTTCGACGTTCGCGAGTTTGGTGCCAAAGTGTCGATCGCTGGTACGTTCGCTGTTGTCGGTGCTCCTGGAGCATACGCCGAGCAAGGACGCGTCTACGTGTACCAATACGTCGCCCAAGGAAACAGCTTCGTATTGTTCCAGATCCTAAGCGCTGATCCGTTCCCCGCCACGACTGGTGATCGCTTTGGGGATGCAGTGGCCATCTCTACGAGTGCGCAGGCCACCGTCACGATCGCTGTCGGGGCTCCTGGGTACTCGAACCGCGCGGGCGCAGTATTTGTCTACGATCTGGTCAACGGCGCCTTCCAGAACCGTCAGTTTATGCTCAAAGTCACTCCCGAGTTACAGGACGGCGATGAGTTCGGATATTCCCTCGACCTGGACATGGTCTACAAGTTCACGATGGTGGTGGGTGCACGCAAGAATGCGCTGCGAAACGGGAAGGAGACAGGCCTCGCCATTGTGTTTGTGCGTCGCAGTGCCATCGACACGTTTTTCAACCAGCAGCAGGTTCTCTACGGCTCGGATTCACGAACTGGTGACCGATTCGGCCACTCTGTGTCAGTGTCCAAGGACACGGTCATTGTCGGTGCTCATGAGAGCTACAAAGGTCCTCAGACGATCCGAAAAGCTGTGCAATACGTGACTGTGGACGCGCTGGCAGGCGTGGTCCAAAGCGGCACGTTCGTGCTCAGCGTTATTCAGAGCAGCTCTGTACCGGGATTGTCCAACTCGTTGCAGCGCGTCCAGACACGTGCTATCCCGTACAACGTGGACGCAGCGACGATGCGATTGTACTTGGAAGCCGACCTGCCCCTGGGCAAGGTGCTGGTGAGTCGCGATGGGCCGAGCGCGACCCAGGGCTACACGTGGTACTTGACGTTTGCAGGCTTCACTGGAGAACTGGGTTTGTTGTATGCAGATGGCAGCCAACTGGTCGGAGACTCGCCAACGATAGTCGTCGACTGGGTCGTCCGCACGCCGCCGGTGCTGAGAAGCAACGTGTACGTGTTCACGCGCGGCATCGACGGCAAGTGGACCGAGCAGGCGTCCATGTTTCCTCGCGAGAAGCAATACTTCAGTTGGTTCGGCAGCGCCGTCGCCATCGACCAACGTACAGCCGTGGTTGGGGCACCCAACTTGGACACGTACGAGACAGGCATCAACGCCGGGGGCGCGTTTGTGTTCGATCTTGGTTGGCTTGCACTGGGATTCTCCTCCAAGACGTACTCAGTGGTGGAAGGCAACGACGTGGACGTCACCGTGCAGCGCTGTTCTCGTAATGGCGGGTTCTGCGCAGTGGACGTGAGCGCCACTCCAGCGCTCTTCATCAACTACGACACGGGGGAGGCTTACTCGGATCGCAATGGCAGCAACATGGTGCCCGTCACCACGGAGATTGGGCCATACCAGAAGCTGTCGATGCTGCAGGGCGTGCCCAACAGTGCTGGTGCGTTCTGGGCGTCCACGGTCGCGGGGCAAGAGCCGTATCCACAGGTCCCGAACGGTCGATGGCTCGTTGCCGCGCACGTAAGTTCTGCAGTTGGGCGCAACCAGTTCTACGGCAGCACGGATCGTCGGTCGCTGTGGATCGATGCCAAGTTTGATTACGCAGGCGAGTCGGACTACGCGGGCAGTTCGGGCCAGCTCTACTTCGACACAGCCGACGTCGTGCAGACCTTCCGTGTGTCAACGACCAGCGATTTCGTTGTCGAGGATCCGGACGAGACCGTGACGCTGCGGTTATCACTTCCAGGCATTTGGCCTAGCTACGACGGCAATTTCTGGGCCACGCTAACCATCAAGGACAACGGCGACGGAGGTGTCGGCGCACGTGCATCATTGGATATCGTAGCCGCGGGCATCACACGAGCTCAATCTCTCAGCCAGTTCAGCGGCGCTGTCAGTGTCTACGACGATGGTAACGTCGCCGTGGTGGGAGCCCCACTGGAGCAACAAACGATCCCGGCAAGTACAACGCCTGTGGCATGCGGCGGCGTGTACTTTTACATCCGCAAAAGCGGCTACTGGCAGCTGGAGCAGCAGGTGTTCCCTGCTGAATGCGCCGACGGCATGCGATTTGGCGCCGCGGTTGGAATCGACGGCAGCTTGGGCTCCGTCCGTGCCATCGTTGGCGCTCCAGGAAGTGCAGCTGTGTACATCTACTTGCGCCAAACGGTCACCGCGACGTGGACACAAGAGATCCGCTTAACCGAAAGCGTGGCCACCGCTGCTACTCACAACTATGGTGGCACCAAGGCCGTCGGCATCTCCGGCGATGTGGCGGTCGTCGGTGCCTCAGGCCTCGAAAGCATCTTCGTGTACCACCGCACAATGGCTGGCTGGGGACTAGCAGTGCGTCTCTACTCGAGCGACCGTGTGGTGTATCGTATCCTGCAGGACTTTGTGCAGCAAACGCATCGCTTCGGCCAGGCCGTGGCGATCCATCGCCGCACAATCGCCGTCGGCGCGCCGTACAGCGACGCCGGCATGTTCACGCCTCCACAATACCATGACCGAACGCTCGATAAAGTATACTTTGGCCCTGGTGCTGCGTACATCTACTTTATTCAAGCTCAAGAACAGAAGATTCGGCTGCGAACGGATGATCCGCTCAACGCAGGCAGCTTCATGCTGTCGACGACGTATCGAGGCATCGCTGGGTCGACCAAGTACATCTCGTTCTTGGCGACAGCCGATGACATGAAAGCCGCGATTCAGCAACTCTCGGTCATTCGCATTGTCGAAGTCACGCGCAATGGCAGCGTTGACCAAGGATTTAACTGGACGGTCACGTTCATAGGTGACATCCTACCCGTGCCCGTGCTGCTACCTCAGTGGAAGGGATACGGGTGTCCAGACTGTGACGCTTTCAGCAGCACGTACAAAGCGGATCCAGCGAACCAGATGATGGTGGAAGAGATCACGCCAATCGGTACGTGGCAGTTCCAGCAGCGCGTCACGGCCCCAGATGCCAACGCAGGAGATTTGTTTGGTGCCAGCATCGACGTTCATGGCGAGCAAGTCATTGTCGGAGCACCAGGGTCGGGATCGCTTGCGAGCACAACGTGGGACTTCGAGACGGGAGACTTGACCGGATGGCTCACCACTGGCACTGCCTTTGATTCGCAGCCGACGTACGGGGACAACTCGTACTCGCGCATCAACGTTTATCGCTTCCGAACAGAACTCAATGAAGGACCGGGGCAGCGAGCCAACCACGAAGGCCGCTACTGGGTCGGATCGTTCGAGCAGCGACCTGGTGCTGGGAAAACCACGGCAGTGATCTCGTCGTGCTCGTTTGCGAACGATTTCCTGTGCAAAGTGTCCAATTACAAGCTGCCGAGTTCCAATGCCGCTGGCACGTATCAAGGCGACGCTCCCCAAGGCACGATGACGTCGCAGCCGTTCACGATTCTTGGCCCGTCGTTGTCGTTCCGGTTGGGAGGTGGCTGTGACATCATGGCCATCTACGTCGAGTTGCTAGTCGACGGCAAGTCGGTGATCAAATCAACCGGCAGGTGCCGAGAGACGATGGAGCGGGTTGAGTGGGACCTCACGCCGTACGCGAACGCCACGGCGCAGATCCGGGTTGTTGACGCCTCAAGCAGCGATTACTGGGGACACATTAACTTTGACGACGTTCGCTTCAGCTGGAATCCTTCTCAGACGTCGACTGAGCGTGCAGGTGTGGCGTACACGTTTAGACGGAAGGCACCAACAAGTCTGGAACCGTGCGTGGCGATGAATCGTAAGTTGTGTAACTGGGAGTTCCAGGCGCGATTGGTAGCTAGCGACAAGCGCGCTCTGGACCGAATGGGTGTCGATGTGGCTGTGGATGACACGCAAGGACTTGCAGTCATCGGCGCCCCTGGGCAGAAGGCCTACGATGCCAATAACACGATCATGCTCGGTCCTGACAACCACCCGATCGATTCCGTCGGCAGCGTGTACGTGTTCAAGCGCGCTAACGAGATCCGAGATGGCAAAGGCGTGCTGCTGTCTCCGCCAAAATGGTATCCGAAAGAAGTCGCGAAGCTCCAGTACCCGAAGAAAGAGGCGTCGTCCATGTATGGCCAAGCCCTGGCGCTAGACAAGAATACTTTGTTCGTGGGAGCACCTGGCAAGTCAACGTCACCGCTCAATTTCCAGTCCGGGCAGGCGTACTCGTACGACATCAACTTTGCGTTTGTCCAATTCACGTCGAGCATTTTCTACTGCGTTGAAGGCAACAGCGATGGCCGCGTCTCGCTCACAGTATCTCGAACTGGAGGAGACCTGACGTCGTCACTGACGATCGGCTACGCGACAGAGGACTTGAACGCCAAGTCCATCGACGTCAACAAGTATGCAGCGTGCATGCTCATCCCAGTCACGCTGCGCAAGGACTGCTGCGACTACCAGCAGCTAGCCGGGGAGATCACGTTTGCAGCAGGAGAGGTTTCCAAACAGATCATGATCCCCGTGGTCGACGACACCTGTAAGGAGAGCTGGGCCGAGTTCTTCGTCGTTCGGCTCAACATTCCCGGTGGCGAGCCGTTGCTCGGCGAGAAGTACGTCGCGACGGTGCGGATCGACGACGACGACTGGATGTACGATGCGTGCTAACAAGGCATGGATAGGCGTAGGTGACGTCCAGCAGGGAAAAACACTTCAATCGACAGTTTAGAGGTTCGTTGTAATTGGGTTCGAGCACCTGCTGTGTCTCTACGACGCCAGTTCGTCGTCTTTCTCGGCTTGTTCTTGCGCTTTCTTGAAATTCCAGTCGTGCATTTCGATGCGTTTGCCGACGTCTTCGAGGTTCTTGGTCATGAGGTCGAGCCAGAACTCGGCGACGCTCAAGTCGGCCTCCAACGCCACGAACTTCATCTCGGCGCGGTTGTAGTCACTGCGGCACTTCAGATACGTCTTCCAGCTGTCACGACGAGCGTCGCGCTTCTTCTCAGCTTCAGCATCCAGCACGATCACGGGCGTTGCCTTTGGTGCTGGGTCTGGCGTCACAAACGAGCTGGTCGAGCGAGGAGTGCCACGCGGAGTGGACGCGCGACTGTCGTTGCCGTGATCGCGCGAGCTAGAATGGCCGCTGTCTTTGCTGTCCTTGGTCTTGTCGCTAGACTTGTCACTAGGTTTGTCGTGCTGGGGCGTCGGCGTCGCGGGACTGTTTCTGCGAGAATCGTCGCGCGCAGTCCCTCGGCTCGCTGTCTGTCTCGAAGTCGTCGTCTCCGTGGTCGACGCGGCTGGGCTAACAGCCGTCCGCTGCGACGACGCCGACCTCGTGGATCCAACGCGCTCCGTGTCGCGGTGTCGAGACCGCTCAGCACTGGATCGACGTGACGTCTCGGACCTTTCTCGGCTATGTCGGCGTCGGTCGCGGTCCTTGCTCGCCTTGTCCGGAGTTCTCGACTTGGAACGTCTGCGGTCTCTGTTGCTGCGGTGGTCATCCTTGCTGGAGCGACGGCTGCGGTCGGAGCTGCGTCGACGCTCCGACGACAGCGAACGCCGAGGACTGCTCTTCCTCTCCACGCTTCGTCGACGTCGATCAGAGCGACTGGCACTGCGTTCTTTCCGGTCAAAGTTGCGCTCAGACGACACGCGCTTGCTGCTGTCCGAATCTCGAGCATGGTCACGCCGCGCTGCTGAAGCAGAGCGCTTTCGGTCGTGGCTGTCGCTGCGCTGTCGCTTCCGCTTGTCGCTGTCCCATGCCTTGGACTCTCGTCGTTCGTTCGTCTCCGTCACGTCGTCCTCACCATCTTTCTTATCTTGCTTCGACCGTGAAGCTCCATCTTTCGGCTTCGATGCCGACCACCGTTGGTTGTCGTCGTCGCGCGTTCGATCGCGGCTTCCTTCGCGCTTGACCTCGGCCTTGGCGTCCTGCTTGCTCTGCACTGGCTTGTCCTTCTTCTCCCAAGCGTCCCTTCCCCCGCCTTCGTCCTTGCCCGCTGCATCGTACTTCTTGTCCTTGCTCCGTCGTCGTTCCTCACGTGCGCTGCTTCGCTCGTCCTCCTTGTGCGATCGACTGCGACGATCACGATCACGATCGCGACTGTGGCTGTGGCTGATGCTGCGACTGCGGCTCTTGCGTCGACGGCGGTCGCGACTGCGGCTGCTGCTTCGGCTGCGGCTCTTGCTGTGGCTGCTGCGTCGTCGTCGCTCGACCCGACTGCGGCGGCCGCTGCTGCTGCTGGGGCTGCGACTGCGCTTGCGTCCTCGCTTGCTCCTTCGGTCGTCGTGACTGCGGCTTCGGCGGCGCCGCGACCGCGTGCGACTGCTGCTGCTGCGGCGGCGGCGGCTATGACTGAGGCTACGACTGCGACTGGATCGGCGCCGGCGCGTGCTGCTCTTGTGGCGTCGGCTTGGGCTGCGACTGCGTCGGCGTCGACTGGAGCTGCTGTGGCTGCGGCTCCGACTTCGACTGCGGCTGTGGCTGTGGCTGCGACTGCGACTGCGACTACGGCGTCGGTCGCTGCGCGCTCTGGAGCTGCTCATGTTGGCCGCGGAAGATTCACAGCGGAGACGTCGATGGGGAATAGAATAGAATAGAATAGAAACGGAGGTAATGGATAGAAACGGAGAACTGGGATGATCAGTATATTGTGCAATATTTTCTGTACTGGTCAAACCATTATTGTGCAAGTGTGTGATAAAATGAATGGCACACCACGACGATGCAAGAAATCAAAATGCAGAGAGCAAGCAAGCCAGCACGGGGACTGACTTCTGGTGCTTGGACATGAGCAATGAAACTCCAGAGGGGGGGGGGGTCTTGCGAGAGCGACCGACTGGTCGTGCCCGTCACCTCGCCAAGAGAGACATGGAGCGACACGAGGCCCGTGATGGCCGAAGCTGACATTATTGACTGGAGTCGTTTTCAGATGGCCAAAAGGACGCAATGCATCTGCTGCGGCTTCTGGATCTTTGTAAAATGCATTCGGCGCGACTTGTGGTCACGATGGATGCAAATGATGATGCCTGAGCTCCGGTTGCTCGACGGAGTCATCGCAATGGTCAGCGAAAACCCGGATGGTCACCTGAATGCCATGCAGCCCACACTGCACATCGGACATGTGCCAGAAGGAATGGTGCTGATGTCCACCATGGCGATCACGACACATTCAAACACATGGTGACGCCAAGCATGTCGCGACGTGTTAAGTTCGACCGAAAGTAATGTGTGACAGACGCCCAAAATTCCAAGTTCACCACATGGCCTCCCAACGCTGAAGAATCCATCACCACGACATCCGAATGCAGCTGGATGTGCCTTCTTCAATGACAGCTGGCCGTGTTCTCAGTCGGCGCGAATCGGTGTGACCGTCTCATTCAACCTCGCGTGAGATCTTGACCGCCATCTTGGCGGCATCGGTCCAAGATCCAACATGCCCTTGGCGCCGCTGCCACCACCGCATCCTCGGGCGCTGTGCGGCCATCATGTGCCACGGACACGCGGAAGCTCTCTTCAGCTCCTGTTGGATACTGCGCCGATGTGTGTGTGTGGCGTGCGCACTGACGTGCCCGTGCTGTCCCGCGCATAAGGTGGCGTCGGGCATCCTTGGCAGGCTCGCCATGCAGGAACCGAAGTGTCGCTTGGCCATGGCGGAGACTCGTGCCCGAGGACGCGGGCGGGCTCAGTGATGGCGTGCGTCGGGCAGCATCGCATACCCTCTTCTCCATTTCTCTCATGTTCTCAGCCGACGCACGCAATCGACCCCTTCGGGTCGGTCACCTTGAAGCAGCGAGCAGAACCAAGGCGCCGCCAGCAGCGGTCAAAGATCGTCGGAGCACGCCACCCAGTGTTGGGGTGAGGGTATTTCGCACCACGCGCGCTATTCTTACCACGCCAAAGTGCCGTTGAACGCGCAATTCAGGGGTCATACTCTCGCGAGACGGAGCACGTGCCGTTGCGCGCGGGGCGACGTAGGAGAACGCCCGCAAATAACTAGCAGTCGTGCGGCTCCACTTCCATTCAGTTTATGAGAACGCAATAGCGCGGAGGAAAGGCGACCGAACGAGGGTACCCTCTCGTGGACGTGCAACGGCGTTCACGGCAATCAGGCGAGTGGAAGGGGTCTGGGCGGACCCGCACGCTCAACTCAGAACGGGTGCGCCAGCGCTCAAGGCAGATCGGGCTCGATCGCATCGTCTCGTCCTGTGTGTGCCTGGGCTGGGCTTTGAGCTGGCTTGGCGGGCCCGACACATCGAGTTGGCTCAGCGTTGGGTTGAACACCTCAGCCGTCCTGCCTTTACCTGAGCCACTTGTCATTTGGCGTGTTCGCTCACAGCAGCTGGTAGATCGGCCGGCACCGCGTGTTTCCACCATCCGAGCGAAAACACACCCACATCACAGCGTCTGTGATTGCTGTCTCCATCGTGCCCGGGCTCTCCATCAACCAGCTGGCAGCGTGACTCGTGGTTGCCTGCTTGTCTCTCTCTCACACATTCGATTCGTCCGCGAGCAAAGCACCTGGTTGCGCTTGAGTTTGGGCTCTTGTTGCAGCTCCACTGCTTTTCTTCTCCGCGCAGCCGCAAGCACCATCCCGCCTGCCTGCCTGCGTGCGTGCCTCGCGTTGTTCAAATCGAACGACAACAACACGACGTGGGCTTGAGAAACGGATCCGCGGTGGTCAGCCATTTTAGATTGGCTCTGTGACCACAAACAACAGCAACAGGTCGGCATTTATCAGCATGGGCGTCGTGTGCCGGTATGAGCGCTTGGAATCGCTGCGAGCATCCATCTTTGGCGAAATCCTCTTGTGCCGAGACACGGAAACCAGCGAAGAAGTGATCGTCAAGACGGTCGATTTGTCCCTGGCGCTCAAGCAGAAATCGCGCACCAACGAAGCCGTACAGGAGAATGTGCTCAAAGAGATCGACGTGCTGAGCCAACTGTGCGCCATGGGCGGCCACCCGAACGTCATCAAGCTGCGCAATTATTACGTCGAATCCGGAGGCAAACGCAATTTCCTTCACGTCGTCCTCGACTATTGCGAGGGGGGAGATCTGCTCGATTCGTGCATGCCCCCAAGCGAAGCGACGGACGAACAAGAAGCCAACACGGAGGACCAGCGTGTCGAAGAAGCGGTCGCGCTTGGATACCTCAAGGACGTGCTCGAAGGTCTCTGCTTTCTCCACAAGAACGGCGTCGCGCATCGAGATCTGAGCTTGGAGAACATCCTTTTGCGAGATGGGCGCGCCGTCATTGCGGACTTCGGCCTTTGCGCGCGTCAAGAGCCGTACGAAAATGCGCTGCGCTGCAACGAAATCGTGGGCAAGCACTATTATATGGCCCCCGAAGTGGTAGCGCAGTGCCAGTACGACCCGATGAAGGCAGATATCTGGTCTGCTGGCATCTCCTTCTTCATCCTCCTCACAACGTCACCCCCGTTCGAAATGGCATCCAAGAACGACGCTGGGTTCCGATACGTCGCCAAGCACGGCATCAAGGCAGTGTTCAAGGCGTGGGGGCTTGGAGAATCGATCAGCAGCGAGACGCAAGACCTGCTCGCCCAGATGCTGACGGTCAATGCAGAAAACCGCGTCAGCGTTGAAGAACTGCTTAGCCACGCGGCATTTGCCAGCATCTCGCCATCGACCGAGTGACCATCTCCACATGCCATGTCGTGCAGTTTGTGCCGTGTTAATGTGCTGCCGTGTCTTGTGCGTGCGCCAAAGGCCACCTCATTCTGTCCCAACCGAGGTCCATACGCGCACAGCTTATTTATGAGAAGCGCCTTCGCTGCTTCTGTAAGCTATTGCCACACCACCATCAACTTCCCAGCCTCTCCATGCATCCATCCATCGACTCCACCATCAATTTCTTGCACGCAATGTGCGAGAAAACCACAACCAGTTCCAATTAAATATCGCCAATTACAACTAAATTAAAAATTTTTGGGTGACCCGAACCGACGCCACATCCGAATACTTGCCGTGGTAGTGGCCAATCGTGCCGAGCCGAGCCCACCCGATGACAATGGGTGACTGCCCTTGGCGCCTGGTAACGGTGACCAAGCAAACAACGCGAGTGCTCCTCGATGGCGCCGTACGCATGGAGCGCAAGTACGTTTAGCGTTTATTGCGATCGGTTTTCACTGTAGTGCGATGAGCGATGGTGCCGTGCGATGAGCAACACCTCACAACTGACGACGGCCACCGCGCAGGATTTTTTTGAAGCACGAGAACATGGCAGATTCCTTGATCAAGGAAGCGCTGAAAATGTGCGTGGGTTCGTCCGTATGGAGCTATTGACGGAGATGCAGCATTTCCGCCCTGCAATCCTTCGTTGTAACCTCGCAGCCTTCTGCCGTCTCTCCTCGCAGCCAGAACACGATGGTGCTTGCCGTGAATAGCGACGAAGAAACCATTGGCTATGTTCTTTATCGAAGAAACGGGGTGAGGATATGTGTGCGCGGATTGCAAACAGAATGCTTGAGAGCTGACATGGTGGCACATGTGTCGCGCCATGTCGTGCCAAACCATGTCTCGCATTGGATTGTTCTCTGTGTGTGCAGAGCGTCGGCTACATCGACAAGATTGCTGTCGCAGAGCAGCAAAGGCAGCAAGGCGTCGGTCGCGCGTTGCTGCAGCACGCGTTGGCACATCTGCGAGCCCAGAGGTGCGCAAGTATGCGTGGGTGTGTGCTTCTTTCCCGCGCACGAATCTATGATATGAGGATTCCCTCCCTCCTCGTTCGACGAGGCTCATTGTTCTCGGGGCTTGGCCTCACTGAAATGTCTGTGTTGCGTGTTGCAGGGCCGAGAGCGTGTGTTTGTATGTTGAAGCTGAGCGGAAGGTTGCGCGTCACCTGTACGAATCGGCTGGCTTCACCATCCAAGCGCACCGCCCTGATTACTACAGACCTGGGCGCGACGCGTACGTCATGTCCCTCACGTGGATATAAAGCGCCGTGTTGATACGAATGAAAAGCTCCATCGATTTGTTTTGATTGCCACAGAGATGTCGAGGTCGGAAGACTAGGTTGTACAAAGCACTCTATTGTTTCAAATTTGTGAATAAATACTGGAAGACTCACGTACGATGACTAGAGAATGGCATGGATACTGCCGCGTTGCTGCTGGTCGAGACCGAGGCCGCTGACGCGGGGGATAATGACATCACTGGATCGACGCACTAACAAATCGCTCTTGCGTGGCGTGGCGGTGGCAGTGCTGTGATCATGGAAGAACTGGACCATGTCGCTCGCCAGCTGCTCTGCACCGCTGTCTGGTGGCGCTTGGGCCTGGTAATACTTGCTCATCTCACCCAGATCGACGACACTTCGACATGACGACGCCGTTGTCGTCGCAGAACCGTAAGACAAGTTGGATGCGCACGAGCGCGGTGTTGACACGGCCGTCTCGCAGCTGTTGGCCTGGCAACGGTTCAAGCTGACGCGTCCACTGGCTCGCACGGTGCTGCCGCTCGAGCGAAGCCCATGGGATGATCGAGCTCGCGAAGCCGACAGTGGGTTCGTTGGGCTGTAGTCGATATACGGCGTGCTTTCCCGAGTGTCTTCATCTTCGAAGAACGAGCCTTGAATTTCACGGCGACTGAGGATAGCAAGCGCGTCGGATTCGATGAAATCGTAGTACGGCGTCTTCTTCACCCATGTCTCTGGAATGGCGTCCAGACCACCCATTGCGCCGAAGCACGCGCCGAGAAACATTGCTCGGCGGCACGTGCGGCCACCACCGATGATGTTCTCACGGACTGCCGTCGGGTAGTCGCTGAGGACAAAGAGTGGCTGTAGAACGGCTCTGAAGCCTCCAGGAAGCGCTCCTTTGTTGCCAAACTTCTGAATCGCCTGGTAGCTGGGGAGCTCAGACTTGGTGAATGCCTTGAAAATGACCTTGCGCTGACGAACTGTCAAGCGTTCGGTACGAATACTCATGCGCAATGCTTCCAGCACGGACGATCCGAGGATGACTTGTTCGAGAATGAAGGCGGCAACGAGCGCCGCGTCGCGAACGCTGTTGCCGATGTAGAACACACGCACAAACTCATTGACCTTTTCGAACAAGATGTCGGTGCCAGCATACAGCGCAACGACGGCTGGGATAACGGACAAGATGTCAATCGACTTGCAGCGCACGGCACAGTTCGGCCAGTTTTTGCCCGACTGAATGCGCTTGATGAATGCACGCGACGTCGCGCTGAGCAAGCGTGGGTTGTTCTTGAATCCCCAGTATGCGTCCTTGGCAAGCTGAGCACCATTTACCTCGCCCCGATGGGCGATGCACTGCAGGATGACGCGAGCTTCGAAACCCGTCGAGGATTCCATGCGCTGCTCACCACTTCGCTTGGTGGAGCACGTGTAAATGTCGGTGGCGCTGTCAAAGAGACCACAGAAGGCTGGGTCAAAGTCCGACCGCAGCAGGTTCGGAATTGCTTTCTCTGGATGGCTCACGCCGTTCAGAGACGTCGACGCAGCGTCAGCCACAAATGCGCCGATGAGCGCCGCCAGGGCACGTCGGCGAGACGCAGCACTTAATGGAATCTCCAGTGCGGCGTTGGGCATAGGGCATTCTCGCGCGACAACAACCAAGTCGGGCGTCGTGGGCGTGAACCTGTAGAACCGCTTCTTGCTGTACTCGAACTTGATCTCCTTGTCCACTTTCTCAATAAACTGCATCTCGAGCAGCGTCTCGCCCTTGCGCAGGGCCTCCTGCACCGACTTGGCCTCCATGTGCTCGAGCATCCAGTCGACGGCCTCCATGCCGGTGAAGCAATTGGAGTACTTCTTGAACAAGTGGCGGCGCCGGTCGCCCGTGGCAATGTTCTGCTTCATGCGCGCCGCCAAGCGCGTCATCACGTCATCCTGCTCGGTCTGCCCGACGCTGGCCTCGCGCACGCGCTGCGGCGGCCCACTGCTGCGCACCAGGCCACTCACGCGCTCGCCTTCCAGGGTCATGCGCCGGATCTGCATCGGCATCGGATCTGGTTGGGTGTGCCGTTTGGGGTGCGACTTGAGCTCTGAGTGCTCGGCTCGGCACCCGCCACTCGCGCAGGCACACTCGGACGTGGACCATGATTGCAAGTGGTGGGAAGGTACGGTACTGACCGGGCTGTGTGATGGCCGGGCTTTACACCTTTTGCGTGGCCTGTCCATGGCGCGAGTGCAACATACCCGCGGAGCGCCCGAACCCGCGCACGACCAAACCAGCGAGACTCTGGTTGGGCCGCGCGGCCACAGGTCACGCATGGCATCAACGGGTGCAATCCACTTGGATTCACTATGTAGCCCAAACCCGCGGGTCACCGCGGGGGACGACTTGACAACTGGTTGGTCCGTATTTTTGGAGTGCGAGTTCATTTCTATGATGCCAGCTGTTGACGATGGCGTTGATCCGATCTTAATGGATTGCAGGCTGCCTTGCTAGCCTGCGTGTCAGGCGAGAAGTCGCGGTGAAGTACTGAGATAAGACCGCGAGAAATCGAAGTTGGTCAGTGATGTGCAATTGTTTGGTGGCGGGCTCAATTGCCACATCAGAGCACCACGAAGATGCGACCGCGCCACGGGCACGCCAGCCACATCCTCCATGCTGCACCAACGACATGCCGACGAGACAACCGCGCCATTGCCCATGTCAAAACGCATCCTTTGCCGTGGTTCTCTCTGGAGGCTGAGATGCTGACGAGTGCTACCGTACTGAACGGTCAACCTGCAACGCACACCAAGGTGCAACACGTGCCGAAGGCTTGGTGCCTGTGAGGAACACACCCCTTCTTCCTTTATAATCTAATATTTCATGTATTTACTCACTATAAATGTTTATAGAGGTAAGATGGCGGGAAAATGGCACTTGACTTGAAGTTTGTATGCTGGCAAGAAAACTGGTTTTGGAAGCCGTGCCAAGTCGCCCAAAATGGTAAGCATAAATAGGGGCAAAAAATATATTATCGGTTTCTTTCTCCCACGAACGTACGCATGGGCTTGGCGTCACGCAGCTGGTCTTCTTTCTGTGCCCAGCGCCCAAGCGTGGCTCGATGCACCTTGTAAGTGCGTGCCACCTTGGTCTTGCTCTGCGTCTTCATATCCTCGAGCGCTTGCAGCTTCGCTGCATTCCTGGTGGAGCCACACCTTCCCATTCCGCGTCGATGCGTTTGGCGGGAACACCCAGGACATGGGGGACGGTGTCATTGGTGGTGTGGTCCACACAATTAAGCCATCGATATAACGATATTTACTTAACATGCTATTTCAGCCTTTTAACCAACGTTGCAGGTTGGGCGTTCATTACGGTATTTCGCGGCATTACCAGGCTGGGCGGATGCGCTAGGAGGCGACGGCGTCATCAACCACCAGCTATGCGAGATGTGCACACGCATATAAGCTCGCAAGGTCGCGAAGAAGCGATACGCTGCACTTGATGAGAGGCAGCGCGATCGCGGATCACATTGCCAGGTCAGGTCACACACAGGTCCACCCACGCGGAGACCGAACAAGCTCACCAGCTCTCCGGCTCGAGTGCAGTGCGATGTCAGTCTCTACCAACGCCGGACGTGCCACTCGTGCCGTGCACCTTCGCACGCAGCACACAAGGCTGCGTTAAGTGCCGATGGACAACCAACTTGGCTTTTGGTGGAGTGTGCTGCCACAAGTTGGAGGCCACAGAGTTTGGCTGCATTGACATGTTGGCAAAAGCGTACACAGGCTGCACGTTTGCGGCAATGGACTGGACAAAAGATCAAGACGTGTCAAGGACGACTGCATGTCGTCTGATGGCTGGGTGAATGGCTGCAGCACAATGCCTGCCGCTGTGCTTGCGGTTGGCTGTGGCTCCCCGATCTGGTCGCCTACTGGCGGCGCGGTCACCGCAAGCATCGGTTCGTGGTCGCCGACCAGGTTTGAGACAGCACGAACTGAGCTCGACGACAGCACAGCCTCCGGGCCATTGAAGCGGCAGGATGCGTTCATCGGTCGCGCCCGTCTGCAAAGCCCGCTTGCATACTATCACTGTAGTATGCGCCTTTCACGAACCACGCAGCTTTTGCTGAGGCCAACAGCAAATCCGTCGACTGCATCACGTCACTGCTGTCTTAACGCTGACGAAATGCATGATTACTTTGACAAGATGACTGGCCTGGAGACGACGTGGCGGTCACGCGTTGTTTGGGTGGCCAGAATCACGCGCGTCTCGAGATCACACACGCGTTCTTGGGTGCTCTGAGATGGTCGTTGGACCAATGCGACCTCGTCATTCTGTGACGATGTGCGCGACGCAATGTCACATGCGTACAACTTGCTCAGTGTGGTAGCATGCAGCATTTGAACAAGTCGACTTTTCTCACGAACCACGCAACACTAGCGATCATGGCATGCTGAACTGCTTTGAGTTCTGGAGCCCTGCGAGCGAACCACATTGGATAGCAATATCCATTGGGAGAACCCCAGATGGCTGTTGGCATTGCCAAGAGCAAGCCGAGAACCCATTTTTCCCGATCTTGACGTCCATCCGGACCGCATTACTCGCTCGTTACTGCTTGCGGCACCTGACGCGCATCGAAGGTCTCGAGCTGTCGAGCCAAGGGACACTCAGCAGGCACAATTTTGTTTCAAATCGATGTCGTTATGCCGTCACAATCTGAGACGTCCAATGTCACAATCAGCAGCAATACCAGTTCCCAACCGGTTGTTCCCGCGACCCATTGTCAACACGTTCCATCGTGTTGACATGCGAGGTGATGGGTGTGATCGGCGGTCAACTTGAAGCCTCGCGCGCTTCCAAGAAGCGATGGACAAGGAAGCGCTTGGGCACGGCATCGCCGGTACCGCTGTAAGCGTTCAGTGCGCGATTCCTTTTGGAGTTAGTTATTTAAATAACGGAGGGTGCATGAATAGGGTGGCATGGTTGCCATGGCGGCGCTGTACCCTCTTGACCAGATCAAAACCATCATGCAAGGTTGGTGCTCACGTTGAGTGCTGTTGTTGACGGCATGAGGTTGTAATCATTGTGTGATGCTGGTGCTGTGGCGGCAGTGGAGGACGCCAATCGTAAAGATGATGGCGATACCAAGCGATCGGGGTTCTGGACTCGCGCTTTCGCCATCGTCAAGCAGGAGCGCTGGAACGTGTATCAAGGACACGTGTCGACTCAAGTGGCCTTGGGGTGGTCCAACTTCGTGTATTTCTTCTGGTTTGTATTGTGGATTGCAACGACTACGGAAAGGCTCGTTGCGCATATTGATGGCATTGTGTCGATACTGCGTGCTGTAGTTACAACAGGCTCAAGAGCGGAGTGCTGCGGCGAACGAAACAGGACACCAACGCCCTCGTGAAGAACACAATCACTCCGACGCAGAACTTGGTGCTCTCGTGCATTGCCGGCATCATCAACGTGTACTTGACAGCACCTCTCTGGGTTGTAAATATGCGACTCAAGTCGAAAGATCACGCCAAGTTCCGGGGCATGCTCGGTGAGTGCTCTCTGGCGAGTCTGGAACTGGAGCCAGCTAGCTAATCCCCTGCGATCGACCAGATTGTGCGCTCCAGATTGTGTCAAGCGAGGGTGTGCTGGCGTTGTGGAATGGGACTTTGGCATCGTTGATGCTTGTCTCGAACCCCGTGATCCACTACTTTAGCTACGAGCGGATGAAGACGGCGTTGCAGCAACTGAGGGCTCGCGCGCTCGGCAAAGGTGCCTAACCCAGCTCTGTTGCATTCTTCAATCCTGCCACTTACCTTCCCATATTTGTTGGATCACACAGAAGTATCCATCTCTGCAACGGAAATCTTCGTGCTCGGAGCACTTGCAAAATCCTTGACGACGGTGATCACATATCCGCTGCAAGTGGCTCAGTCTGTGATGCGCATCAAGCAAGCATCCCAGAAAGCACAGGACCCTCGCTCAAAGAAGTCGAATCCAGAGGGGTTGTCGGAGTGCATTCAAAGCATCTACAGGTTCGAAGTCGCATCTGAACTAGACGTAATGAGTCCTGCTGATGCTGATATCACCGTGGCGTGTCCAGTGATAAGGGTATCCAGGGCTTGTTTGCTGGCATGGAGGCGAAGTTGCTGCAGACGGTGCTTACTGCCGCGATCACTCTCGTTACATACGAGAAGTTGCTGGCTTTCATCATGTTGTTCATGAACGGGAAGCCAAAAGCGATTTCGAAGTCCGCGGCATGATTGTCACCTGGCTAAGTTGACACTCAACACCGCCTGCTGTTGTTGTGTCACTTATCGACAATCAACAGAGCTTAAGTCATTGCTGTCACTGGCACTGTAGTACGTTTTGCATGATGCAAAAGGAGTGGAACGAAAACGTAAGCGACATGAGGCACCAAGTCCATCCTTTCGATTGCATGAGCAGCCGCACGAGCAGCAGCACGAGCAGCAGCACGAGCAGCAGCACGAGCAGCAACACGAGCAGCAGCATGAGCAGCAACATGAGCAGCAGCACGAGCAGCAGCAGCAGGAACAAGACCAGCAAGAGCAACAACAGCAACAACAAGAACACCATGAGCAGCAGTTCCGTATGCTTGCCGATTCGACGGGCGCCGTGTTCGAGGTGCGCGCGGGTGCAGACAACTCGGACGTGTTGACGCACGATTTCGCGACGGGAGATGTCGTGTTCATCTTGCCGGCATAGGCAGAGAGAGAGAGAGAAAGAGAAAGCGAGATAAAGAATCTAGCTTTGTACACTGTATTTCAGAATAGAGCGCGTCCGCGTGGTATAAACGTATGTTGGAAGTTGATGGTGCGCAGGCGCACAACATGCAGCGGACCAATATAGCACGCGAAGACAGCCCAAAGCGAGCAGCAGCTACGAGTATGAGCCAGCACAAGGTTGCACAAGGTAGCACACCATAGTTTGTCGCTGTTCGACATGCCGAAGCGAGCGCAGCAAGGCACAGTGTGGCCGGCATCGCAGCGTGGTGCACGTCGTTAGTAGCAATTCGGTGGTTGTGACACATGCGCGTTGCAGTTCCCAGATGTGATGCGTGCGGTCACGACATG
>NSDO01000377.1:2121-13124 GCA_002286825.1 Lagenidium giganteum
TTGTTTTATGCGAACTCTGGCTTTCGCTGAGAGAACTCCATATTATCGTCGACAATTTTTAAATATTGAATACTGTGCACGAAGTTTGATACTGCTGTACATTACGTACAGTATGTATCAATAGTGTTCTTCTTGATACAGAGCTGGCAGAAAGTATAGCCGACGTGACGATTGAAAAAACAATATATTATATTGTTTTATGCGAACTCTGGCTTTCGCTGAGAGAACTCCATATATTATATTGTTTTATGCGAACTCTGGCTTTCGCTGAGAGAACTCCATTTACTACAGTATACTTTATACCTCACATTCGCTTGGTGCGATTAATGTATTCATGTATTCATATGTAGTTTGTCGAGGGGCTGGTCAGACTGGGCATGTGTGTTTCACTCAATCATTCGCCTTTCCACGACCCCACGAGCCGCGACGGGAACCTTTCGCCTCTGTGCGTTGTGTCCCTGGTGATCTCACACCATCGCTTGCATTGGGGAGCTGTTGTTGCAACTCGATCAACTTGGCGAAGATACTTTGAGTCGTCTGGTGCAGCTCCACCGTTTGTGCTTTTAGCTCTAGCTGCGCTTTGCGAAGGTCTTCGCGTTCTTGCTGCAGTTGCTCGCGCAGTTGTTCACGAAGTTGCTCGCGCAAGTCGCCGATGTTCGTCTCCAGCTGCTGAATGATGCGTTGCTCGACTTGTTCAATGTGATGAATCTCAAGCTGCTCGCCAGTGCCGTCAACCAGCTCCACACACTCGTGGTCATTCAACATGTCGCATGCACCCCACTCATCGTCCGTTGTGTACTTCTGCCGAAGCTCAAATGGTTGTCGTTCCTCTCCTGGTGCTAGTGATGGCACTACTGACTCCAGTTTGTTGTGGCTTTCCTTCTGATCGTCGACCACCGGGACACATCCACTTATGTGTGAACTCGTGTGAGCTGCAGAGCGCGGTTCACCATCCTTCGCATTCACAATGTTCAGACCATTTTCAACATCGACGACAGCCTCATGAGATGGAGATGACGAGTCCGACAATAGATGGCATGATGCTGCATTCTCGCTTGATGCCTCGCGGTTCGCCTTGCCGGGCTTCAAAGTGTCGTCTTTGGCATTTCGCTCACTTGGTGCTTTCTTTGTTTGCTCCTTTTCTCGAGCCTTATAGCGTGCCACCTGTTCTTTCATGGCCTTGTCGTGCTTCGCCATCTCGTCTTCATGCTCTTGATAGATCTTATGAAGTCGCTGGTACGTCGCTTTGTCACATAACGTTTCGAAGATATGAGCACGAATACGACGAGGCAACAGGCTTTCCATTCTCACAGTCGCCTCTGCGCGCCCAATTGCACGCGCTACCTTAGCGCTGTCCACAACGTGTTGATAACTTGTGCTCATCATGGCAATCAGCAGATTCATCAACATCACCATAGCTCCAACAAGGTACAGCAACACCAATGTGTTAGCCACGACTGCCTTCAGACCTCGAAGTCGCATGAACAAGTCGGAGTCGAAATCACCAAACAACATGTAAAATGTCGCCAGGAACGCATCTCGGTAGGTGGTGTATCGGCTCTCGTCGTTGCGAAACAGTAAATAAAACGAAGCACTGAAGCCGATCTGGAAGACGCTGTACAAGGCCAGAATTTTACCCGCGTCTTTGACCATCTCCAATGTGATAGCGATCAATAAGCTGGTCAGAGGCACCATGCGCAAGTACTCGATGCCACAGAAGCACAGCAGCACGAGGAAGATTGCCCGCGGAAGATCGAGTGCTCCGATTCAGCTTGGGTCAACATGATGATGTTAAGCACGAGAACACCAATATACGCGGTCAGGTTGATCCAGTTGGTGAGGTCCCGAAGGTACAACTTGCCGCGCTTGTGGAAATCGAGCGATTCGAGTAGCAGAAAGATGCCGGTCATAGTGGACGAGAGAATACACGCTGCTCTCGAGTGGGTCAACACAAAGCTGAAATAAGTCGACACGAGGAGCACTAGGAAGCAGATTGACTCGGTGATGAAGATAGGGATTCCAAAGGAGTTGTAGTCGGTGTCCCAGCTGTCAGGACCTTTGAGCATGAACAGTACAACCTTCACTGGGAACATGAATGACATGTACAGCACCACCGCTATTCCAATTGTGCACATGAGCAGCACTGTCACCAAGTCGTCGAAGTCTATCTCCACGAGCGGCCACTTGATCTGCAGCACACGACGCAACACTGGGTGATCCACAAGCGTTGGCACATCCTTGGCACCATTGAGTACTTGGCAAAGAGGCGTGCGACTGATCGGCAACCAAGGGAATCCGTAAAAGATGCCTTGCTGGACACATCATGCAATATGTACTCGTTATTATCACGTGGTACTTTATGCCATGACCCACAATACTCACATCGTGATAGTAGACCTTGGTATGCATTTTCTGAACCTGTGGGTTTGGAACAATTCGAAATTTGTCGAGATAACTTTGAAGCGCTTTTGTTTGCCCCTCTGCACAAAGCTGTTCAAACACGTCCGCATACCAATTGTGTAGATGCGCGATGAAGAAAAGCCGAGTGGCATCATCTTCACCGTGTACTTTCTGAATTGGAAGCTTCCCATCAAAATTGCGGATAGTCACGTCGGCGCCGTGGCGCAAGAGAACCTGGCAGCATCCCAGGGATCTCCGCTTTGCGGCTTCATGCAGCGGTGTTGACTGACAGGTCCAATTCCCGTCCTCCCATGATCTCTCATGGCGTAGTTGATCAAATGTCTCGTGTGAGATTCCACAACCCACCTGGAACGAAAAGATTAGTGAGATAATAAGGAAGGTGTCGCTCCATATTAAGATCCTAGCAAGTACCTGCGCGTTTGGATCAGCCCCGTTTTGCAGAAGCAACTCACAGATAGCTTTAGAAGCAGCTCGAGCTGCTTCGTGAAGCGGTGTGACCTTCATTCCATCCTGTGTAAGTCCGTGTTGGAGTAGTTGCGATGTGAGCTCGATTCAACACGTCAATGTCTATGTAAGCCGCGGAGCACCTGAGAAGTCGGAAGTGCTTTGTGCTGAAGCAGCAGCTCACAGCACTCAACTGAGTTTGCTTGTGCTGCAAAGTGCAGTGGCGTTCTTCCAAGCTTATTCTACGGGAAACCCGTAAATTTCTGCATCAGCAGAGCCCAGTACTCCGCAAATGTTCGCCATACCTTCGCGTTTGCACTATCCGCTGCGTGCAACAACAGTACCTCACAGCACGCGTGTGACTTTGCTTCTGCTGCTGCGTGTATTGGCCAGCTTTCGTGCTCGTCCTTCAGTGCGATTATTGGATTTGTCAGTCGATTTGTTGACCACACTTTCGCTCTCGTTGGAGCGTACCTGTCCTCGAGGATCACCACCAAGCTGGATCAATAGCTCACAACGCTCACGACAGCCTGCACGAGCTGCATTATGAAGCGGAGTTCGCTTCCATGACTTTTCTTCATGATGATTCACGTCGGCTCCAAGCTGGAGCACTGCTTTCAACAAAGTCATGCCGGTGGCAGCATCGGCAAGACCAGAAAGTCGGTATGCAAGCGAATCTTTCCATGCTGGTTTGACCTCGAGCAAAGCAGACAGTTGGGTAGGTGGGTCCGTTCTGTAGTCACTAAGCTGTCAGTGATTTCAACAGCTATGCGGGCAGTGGACATCTGGGACTCACTTCAGTATTTCGATGACCTGGAGCCACTCTTCCTCCTTCAGAGCCGCAACGGTGCTGACATCCTTCACCAATGCGCTGAGTTTGTCCATGTTGGTTGAATCTGGGCGAGGGAGAAGTGTGCTTCCAAAGATCCCAGACGTCCGGCGAAGCGAGCCGCGGTTCAACTCGCACCTAATTGGGACCGAACTTGAGCGAGTGCGCGACGCATGCGGTGGGTCGGCAATGTGCACGTCCGTTGGGACCCTCAGAGGGCCGTCCAACTTGGAGGGAGCGCTACTTTCAACGAGGATATATTCGAAATGGCCACGTGCAAGCGGCAGATCATATGCGAGACGGATCAATTTATTTTCAATCGAATGTTTATAGGACTTGCCCGCTCATAAAGGCTACTCCACCCAATGTGGAAAGTCTCGCGTAGGTGGCAATTGTAAGCTTCTTCCGCTTACACTGTCAAATACCCACAATTGACAGTGGTCTCACAGTGAGTTGTCTACAGGTATAGTGGGAATTCAAACCCGGCGGTGCCCCACTTTAGCATCCAGTGACTCCAACACTATTCCAGCTTGGTGCCAGCTATACTACAGCAAATGCTGGAACATGGTCGGTCAACCATCGCTAACGCTCCGTTCAATCATTAGTTTTCTGCCCGATCCTTTCGACTCAGACTGCCGAGTCACTGTTGATCCCTGCCAAAATCCCACATCGTTGCTGGAGAGCTGTTAGTGCAACTCGATCAACTTGGCAATTATCTTCTGTGCTGTGTGCTGCAATTCGAAGTGTGCGTTGAATCACCGAGGTCATGCCGGAGCTCGTCGTGTGACTCACCCATCTCTGGGATAGGCAATGCGCTGTTAAACTTTATCGATGTGATGAACTTCCACTTGCTCACCCGTTCCTTCTACAACATCAACAGACTCGGGAATCATCCAGCGTGAAGAATCGGATGACTTTGTCCTCGTTGTGTACTTTCTACAGAGACCAATCTGCTGTCGTCGTTTCGATGCTGCTTGAGGGTGCGCATTCGACGCATCATTGTTGCTGTCATTCCTGTCGACAGGTGTCTTCGTGCGTCTTGTTTAACTCCATTATTGCTTCATGAGCTGGAAAAACTCGTGATGGGCCTACTAACCTGTGAACCGACGCGTTATGCTCTGCTGTTGCATGTTGCTGGGCATCGATTCGGCGATCACGGTCTCATTTTCCGGCGGAAAGGCTTTGGCAAGTCGGGCCTTATAAAACGCAAGCATTTGTTCCTGTTCTTGATGAAAGTCGCTGGTACGTCTCTGATTTACATTCTTCCTCAAAAATGTGCGCACGAAGGCGCTGCGGTAGCAGGCTGTCCATTCGCAGAATCGCCCTGGCACGTCCAACTGCGCGCGCTACTATAGCACTGTCCACGATTGCTGATATTTCGTGCTCATGATGGCGATTGACAGGTTCATCAGCATCTGTTAATTCAAGTAGGAAAGCGTGTGTCGAACGCGTCGATGGGAGCGCTGACGTGGAAGTCGATCACATTGATGAAGTTCAGAGCCACGTTACCCAACTCGAGACGACCATCAGTCGCCTTCAAAAAGAACTACGAAAAGAACGGGAGAATCAGTGGCAGCGGCAATTACGACTACAGGAAGAACTCATGCAGGAACTACAAGGCGTGCAAGTCCGACTGCAGGAAGAACTCCAGCGCGAACGCGAGAGCCAACGTAAAGCGCAAATTGATCTGCAGCACGCGACCGACAGTATCTTAACGAAGCTGGTTCAGTTGCAACAACAGTTAGCGGCGCGGCACATCACTGCAAGGTAGCTGATCATCAATATGCATCAATCGCTCAGTATCGCATCTCCGTCGGCTACATTGAGAAACGTTGACGGAGTTGGAGAGAATTGCCAATATCACTTGGAGGCACCATCCGCGTGCCTACAACAAGATGGCAGATGCTGCGGCCAACTGGGCAATGGATAATCAGATGTCCAGCCTGGCTACACATTGTTATGATGCCCTTCGCATCCATATTACACAGTTCCAGTCCACAGGCCTTGCGTTCTGGAGTGTACAGCTCTGGCGGATGGTCTTGAGCCATCATCATGCGTCGCATTTAGCACCGTGTGGGGTGCGGATGGGTATTAAGCCTCATTGGGAATAATATACCTCACATTCAACAACAACATCAACGTCGTACGACCAACTCACTGCAATATTTGCATTTGCGTTTGCGTAGCTGCAGAAATCAACATTCATTTTGTGCACAAGCCATTGCACATGAAAGTTTACTATCACGACGTAAGTGTCACCTCAAGATGACACTTTTCATCAATTTGTGAGGAGCTGATGTGATCGTTACCATTCATGTGCCCAGCGAAGCATTTTCTATGGACCTCCTTGGTTGCTGATCAGCCGCACGCCGCTCTCCTGATCCCTCGCTGGCACCAAAGATGTGCCCACTCTCGTGGACCATGCGGTGGTGCGTCGTCTTCTTCTGATCAGGTGGCCTGCGGAAGACCTCGAATTCGACAAGAGACTGTTCAAGGTGCTCCATATCTGCAGTGCCGGACCTTTTCTCGTGGTAATTGACTCGTTGCAGTTCCTAATGACATCCTAGCTTTCCTGCTCAACGGTCGAGACGGCTGGGGGGCGACGAGTACAACGACTTCCGGTCCAACAGTAATGACATCGTACGAAAGACATGCACATCGACTTCGAAATACGGACGCCACGATTTTCGATCAAGAATAATTTGAACTGATGATGATGATGAGAGTGAGGTATATTGAACAGTTGTTCCTATATCCTATACTACCTGGTTCTCGTTCAAGACTGATTTGAACTGGAAGGTTGCGAATGTGTCGAAATCGTTGGAGGCACCGGTGGAGAGCGCGTGGAGGTTCATCACCTCGACGAAATTAAGCGACATATTGCCCAGCTTCAGACGGACACCAGACACCTGCACAGAATATTCGGAAATAAGCTCGAGAATCAGCGCCAAGGACAATTACAACTGTAAGTAGAGCTCCAGAGCGTACGCGATAGTCTACGCAAAGACGTACAATACACGACCGAGGGGATTTCTAAGATGTTGATCGACTTGCAACAACCGCTCCCAACAGCAACGGCAACGATAACGATAGTATGGGATCGTAGCCGACCGTAGCGGTCGAAAGATAGGTGTGGGACTTCTTTCGAAGCAAGTACATGCTTTGCACGCTTGGCTGTGCAGCTGTCCAAGTGATAAATTGCCGAGTATGTAACCATTGTAGCGTGCGAAGGTGATTAAACCAAAACACAACACCTCAAAATGACCAATACAGGTACGATTGGTGTGGTAAACACGAGATTACCGAGTGCGGCCACCACTCTGGTGTGAGAATGATTGTCTCATCTCCGGCGCATGTGGCAGTTGTGAACTCGATTGCGGTGGCGATTCGCAACTTTGTCAACGCAATCCACGAAAGGCGCTGTCTCCTCGATTGTGCTCTGCGACTGGTCGCAATGGAGCTTCCTGTGACGCGCGCCATTGCCTCCCTGACGCAACCTCGCACTCCATCACACACACTGCGCACAGCCCTGTAACAGGATGCCCACAGTACTTGCCAGCAAGGGTACCCTGAGTATGACTGGGGTACGCTCCGTGGGGTACGCGAGCTGTTGCCCGTGCTGCTGTGGATGCAGTGATCATCCTCCCACGGCCGTTGGCGACATGGAGGAAGACCACCACGGACTGCTGGCGGATGCGGACTTCCTGTTCGACACGGGCGTCGAGACCGTCACGTGTCGCTTCGACTACGGCGACAACGTGTCTGTGCTGCTCAGCTACGCGAAAGACGAGCCCGGCGCTGCGCAGGTGACCCGACTGCACTGCCACATGCCTGATTGTTGCTGACATGGACGACTGACTGTGCTGTTGTGGCTGCTGCTGCTGCAGTCCGGACACTACGTGTGGCCAGCAGCGCCTGCGCTGTGTAGATATCTGCAGCAGCACCCGACCGTGATCCCCAAGGGCACAATCGTCGAGCTGGGTGCTGGCTGTGGTCTCACAGGTACGATGCGTGTGCCAATTGACGAGACCCAAACGTGGGTGGGGATTCCGGACGTGAACATGGATGTGTGCGGTGCATGCAGGTCTTGTTATTGCACAGTTGCAGCCAGCAGCTCGCGTGATCTTCACAGACCACGATCCAGGCGTGCTCAAGACAATCGCACACAACGTGAAGCAGCAAGAACGGCCGCAGGCGACGTGCCAGACACAGGCGCTGCGCTGGGGCCCCGACGGCGCCGAAGAGATCGCCGCCCTCGAAGCGCTGCAGCAGACCGGGCAGCAGAGCACCGCCATGATCGTCGGCACCGACGTGATCTACGCGCGGGAGATCGTGCCGCTGCTCTTCTGGACGGTCGACCGACTGCTGTCGCGTGCGACCAAGGACGCCATGTTCCTCATGTGCTCCAGCATGAGCTACGACGACAGCACGGAGGCAGAGATCGAAGCCCAGTGCGTCAAGTACAACCTCGAGCGCCATGCGTTGGCAGGCGATCAGCCAAGCGACAGCACGCGCATCTGCCAGTTCCAGCGTCGGGCATGACGACAGCTTGTCTGCGTTTGTCTGTGTGTGCATCTTGAATAGACGACGCATTTCCTCGACATTACGATGCACCTCGTCGTGCTGCAAATCACGTGAACACACGACACTGTGCTGAACTTTTTGCATTTATTTATCTGCAAACGCATAGAGCTTGTTGGCAATGATGTACTCGGCGACGGATGGCGCGACGAGTTGCCGCAGCTCGTGCTCGTCGCTGATGTTGCGCACGGTCGTGGACGCCAGGTCGCTCATGGAAGGAATGGACACAAACAGCACGCGGGCATTGGCGTCATCAGCTGCAGGGTCCTGGCTTGTGGCGGCGTTGGCCAACATTGCCGCCAGTTCACGGTCCTCGGGCTCGTAGCCCTTGCGTGTCATCACCACAAAGCGCAGCAGCTGCTGTAGCTCTTCGCCGTTCTTCCACTTGCCCATGCGCAGGTCGGCATACGTGTCTGCTCCAAGCAGCATCGAGAATGACGTGTCAGGATGGCGCTGGTGCAGGAATCGGATCAAGTCGATCGTGCCGACGCGTAGCTGGGAGGCGTCCGTGTCTGGATGGGCGGCAGCCAATTGCTCGAACACGTCCTTCTCGGTCTCTTTGACGTCCACAATCGCACCTGCACAATGACATATCCATGAAACCAGGTTCATAATGGCAACGGCAGTCGCGTGAGCCTGTACCTTGAGCTGGCAGCACTTCAACGGCGCGTCGACACATGGCCACGCGGTGGTGGAACGGCGCAAGATGGCGCTTGGTCGAGTAGATGTGCTGGTACACGGGCATGAGCCAGATCTCGTCGAAGCGTGCCTTCAAGAACGCGACCGCGCCCATGTGGCCCTGCAGCCCCGTGGGCGGGTTGGCTGACATGCCGTAGATGAGAACGCGCTTGGCCATGACGAGGCTTGTTGGGTTGTGCGGCCTTCGTCGTCGTTAGCGGTGTCGTCGAACGTCTGGCGCCGCACTTCGCGTTGCCGTCGCGTTGCCGTCTGGCGGCAGTGTTCCATCATGCATGGATGGTGTGGTCCACACCATTCGAATCCCAGACCAACGTCGCTGAAGCGAAAATGCATCACTCAACTCACTGCAGCATGTGACCGAGCATGGTATGAACATGCGGTGAGAGATCCATAGGTTGATGCTGCAGTCTCGAGTGCTGGCATGGTTGTGCGTGCAGACTTCAACGACAACAGAGGAGATCCATCCATCAATCATTTGACGTGTTGGATGAGCATGTGCATCAAGATGGCTTGATGTGGTCCACACTGTGAGGAAGTGATGATGATGATGATGATGGAGAATGTCTGTGCACGGGGAGCGCCCAAGTGCGTGGTTGCAATGGATGGGTGCCATCCCTTTGCAATGCATTGCAGAAACGATGCTGGACTCTGCCTTGCTTGTGAGTGTGTGTCTCTCCGGCTGTTTGAGCATCCAGCGCATTGCCACAAGAACGTCCAACCAGCCAAAAGGGACGGACACCACCACCACACGGACACGGCCGACGTGCGTGCAAACACAAACAAACAAATCCACATCACAGAAACCAACAGCTAGATGCGCGTGGTCCTGCAGCGAGTGACGAGCGGCAGTGTGACGGTCGAGGGCAGCGTCGTGGGGCAGATCGGCCGCGGCCTCGTGTGCCTCGTGGGCATCGGCCGTGACGACACCGAAGAAGACGCCGAGTTCTGCTGCCGCCGCCTGCTGGTGCGTGGCGAGGAGAATGACGATGACGACGGCAGCAATGGAAGGTGACTGACGTGCGGATGTCCATGGTGGTGGTGCTGTGCAGAACGCGCGGCTGTGGCCAGACGCCAAGGGCGCGCAGTGGAAGACGTCGGTGCTCAGCAACGATTTGGAAGTGCTGCTGGTGAGCCAGTTCACGCTGCACGGCTTCTTCCAGGGCAACAAACCAGACTTCCACTTGTCCAGTGCGTCCGCGATCTCTCTCTTATCTGTCGTGCATCCTGCTCATCGTGACCTGTTGGTTCTTTGGTTTTGTGTGGTGGGCAGTGTCGCCGGGGCCAGCGAAGGAATTCTTCGATCAGTTTGTTGCCCGTGTCGGACGCGAGCACAAGCCAGAGAAGGTCGCACAAGGCGTGTTCGGCGCGTACATGGAGGTGGCGTTGGTGCGTTTGCTGATGGTGTTGAGTGGATATGCGGTGCGCACGTGGAAGGACATTGACAGCAGCGGCGTTGCTTCTCCAGGTGAACGATGGTCCTGTCACGATGATGATCGACTCGAAAGATCGGGGAGGCAAGAAATAGACAGACTCATGCCCACACACACGGTCGCTCGTGTGGAGTGTGAGTGAGTGAGTCGGCTGCGTGTGCCTTCAATAGATGCTCATGATCTTATCGACGCTGCCGCACTTGTCCAATGGAACGCGTTCAATGTCGCTCTATTGCAACGTGAGGGCGCGCTCACCGAGCCGCAGAACGCATAGCAATCAGGAAGCCGATGGCCACGAGAGCGCTGTGCTACGGTGTCGCGCGCCCCGGTAGCGAGGTGCTGCCGCGCCTGGGGGCGATTTACCGGTCGACAGTGGCTGTGGGCACGCCCACTACGGCCGAAGATGTCGGGCCCAACCATCCATTCGTCGGGCTCGCCAAGGGAGATAGCGAGAGTCTCTATCATTCGTTCAGGGACAGCGTGCAGCGCTTCGCTGACAAACCAGCGCTGGGCGTGCAGCCCATGGTCAACGGCGAGGCGCAGCCCTACAAGTGGATCACCTACGCACAGCTAGGACAACGCGTCGACGCCTTCGGCGC
>NSDO01000377.1:17436-41823 GCA_002286825.1 Lagenidium giganteum
TGTCGATTGAACATGAAAGACGAACGTCCCGCACACCACCACCACAAGCGACACGGCAAACAACAGCGAGGACGCGATTGTATTAGCAGCAAAGGTAGTTGCGTCGCTGTGTGTGTCTGCGTCCTGTCACGCTGCCGCTTGCTGTCTTGGTCTCTTTCTCCCTGTTTTCGTATTCCCATAATTCCTCCTCCATTCTGTCGCGATCTTGTGCTTGATGCCGTCAACTCACGCGACAGACTTATTCGTCGTCCTCGTCACGCACCAGCGTTGGCAGGGCGCCGACCTCGGTCTTCTCGTATCGGTACACGCCATGGCCATGGCTCAAGGCATGGCCGTGGCTGTCGTGGCCGCCGTGGTGGTGGTCCCATGGATGTTCCAGGCCCTGCCCCCCACACAATAAACAACACATCACATCCGTCAGCACCCATGCCTGCGCACGCGCTCCTTCCCAGTCCATCTGCCGCGCTGTGACGTACCAGCACGACCTTGCCGTCCTGCTTTGCCCGCCAGAACACCCAGAGCCACAGCATGGTGCCGTAGGCAATGCCGAGGTTCTTGTGCACCGAGCTCACGTGGAAGTGCATGCCGAACGGGTAGTTCTTGCCGTGCGCGTGTGAGTGCGACGCCATGGTGCGGCGCTGGGCCTGCGCGCCGGCCGTGGCCGTCACCTTGCGCAACATCGACAGCATCGTGCTCCTTCACTCACAACTCGGCGTCGTCCGTCGCCTTCGCCCGCTGTTTCCCCCACGGCCGCTCCACCGCCCACCCGAGCCCGCCAAGATTTCAGCCAATCTCCGCCAAGATTAGGGCATTTGGACCAATCCTTGATGTTAAATGGATTTTAGGAGGCGTGATTGGCTGAAATTGAGTGATATGATTGGCGCGAGGGGATATATTATATTCTATTTTATTCATTGGTGCCAGCACTCATCATGCCGATCGCATGGGCGCTGGAGCGCGATGTGCGCGCTGGCCGACGCGACCGCTTCACCAGCCGATATCGACTGCCGCTGGAAGTGATCCAGCAACAGCCGGATGGAAGCAGCATGTATGTGCTGGTGACGCGACCGGAGTCGAAGAAAGAGGTGCTCGTGTGTCGAGCAGCGATCGCCAACTCCGCCTCGGACGTTGGAGCGTGTGACGCCATGGTCCGCGCTGCTACGACGATCAACACGATTCAGTGCATGCACAAGATGCAGAAGCCACAGACAATGGCGGATGGCAATGTAATCCACTGGATTCCCGCCACTTCGATCCGTGAAGCCGTGTCGGTTGTCGTCGAACTTGTGGATCCCAAGGCGTTGGGAACGGACCAGCATGACTCGGCCGCGCAAGATTTCGACTACAAGCAGTTGCTGCAGGAGACGTTGCAGCACCAGGTGGCTGTGTGCCAGAACACGCGGCTGTGGCTGCCCACGCGACGTCGGCGTCGTCCTGAAGACCCCAGCACGGTCGAGTTCCGCGTGGACGACGTCTACCCTCGCGACCCAGAGATGCTGGTTCGCATCACGTCGAGAACTCGCGTGACCGTCATTATCCCGCCAGTGGAAGACACCGTCGAAGAAAGCAACGCATCATCAACATCCACGGCCACGGACAAGCCCGAGAATGGTGACTCACAGCCACGTGTGGCTATTGGCGGTATGGACAAGGAACTGAAGGCATTGCGTGAGCTGATCCTTCTCCCGATCACGCACGCAGCCGTCGCGAAGAGCTGTGGTGTTGAGTTTCCCAAAGGCGTGTTGTTGTGTGGACCGCCAGGCGTGGGCAAGACCTTGCTGGTGCGGACAGTCGTGAAGCAGTGCAGCGACCAAGTGCCATTGCTGCTGCGCATCGTCAACGGTGCCGAGATCATGACCAGCGGCATCGGCGATGCCGAAGCCACGCTGCGAACAATCTTCCAGCAGGCAGCAGAGCACGCGAGAGCTACGAACGGCGCTGGTGTCGTGTTCATCGATGAACTCGACGCGCTTTGCCCAAAGCGTGACGCGAATGGCTCCACTGCCCACAGTCGAGTGGTGGCGCAGCTACTGACGCTGCTGGATGGCGCTGACAGCCATGCACGAGCCAACGTACTGGTCATCGGTGCTACCAATCTTCCGAATTCAATCGATGCCGCGCTGCGTCGTCCTGGGCGATTCGACCGCGAGTTGTTCATTGGCCCACCAGACACCGATCGACGGAAACAGATCTTCCGAGTCCATCTGCAAGGTGTTCCCCACTGTGTGGGCGCATCGGAAAACGAGCGCAACGAGTTTGTAGACGCACTAGCACTCAAAGCCATCGGCTACGTTGGTGCTGATATCGCGTCATTGTGTCGAGAAGCGCTGTCAGTGGCGTCAGCTCGGCATTTGGTGACCATGACCAAGAACAAGGAACTGGACGATTGGTGGAAGCAGTGGCAGCGACACAGCTTGTCGCTAGCTGACTCGAGCATCGTGGCCAAAGTTTCCGGAAACGCTTGGACGGCCAGCCCGGTTGCCATTCCTCTGTGGTTCCTGTCGCGTGCTGACCCAGCTGTGGTGCAGTCTACTCAGACCGACTACTTCCGATTCCTGAACAACAAAAGCACAGCACCGGCGCCCCGCCGATTGCAGCGTGCTGCATCGCTGCAGGCGCCACCGTCTGAACAACAGTCATTCCAAGTGACAATGGAAGACTTCGACCAGGCGATGCAGGTCGTTCTCGCGTCCAGCCTCCGTGGCTCTTCTGGTTTTGCGTGAGTAGACTGAGTTTTTGTTGCTTTGTGGGGTCCTTGCTTACTGATGTTGCTTGGTTTGCAGAAAATCAATGGAAAAGCGTGGTTGGGACTCGATTGGCGGGCAGCACGACACCAAAATCGCGTTGCAGCAAGCATTGGAATGGCCGTTCAAGTACCCAGAGACGTTTGCACGCTTGGGCGTCAAGGTATACAGCGGATTTCCGATGCAGACGGTGAATTCCTTTGACTGATGTTGTTGTGTGTCTGTTCGTGGCGTAGCCACCGCGTGGAATCCTGTTGTACGGACCACCTGGATGCAGCAAGAGCTCGATCGTGCGCGCCGCCGCGCATTCGAGCGGCGTAACGTTCCTGTCGTTGTCGTCAGCTAAGGTGTTCTCGCCATTCTTTGGTGATGCCGAAGCTGCTGTCCGTCAAGTATTCCGTGATGCCCGCGCTGCCCTGCCAGCTATCATTTTCTTCGACGAGATCGACGTGTTGGTAGCCAAACGAGCGTTTGACGCGGGTTCGTCTGGTGAAGGTTCTGGTTCCAGCACCGCTGTCCGTGTGCTGTCAACGTTATTGAACGAAATGGATGGCGTGGAAAGTGCCGAGGGCTTGCTTGTGATCGGCGCGACCAACCGTCCTGATTGCATCGACGCCGCGCTGTTGCGACCAGGGCGGTTCGACCGTGTGTTGTACGTCGGGCTGCCAACAGCGAGCGAACGCGTCGAAATTCTTCGCATTCACACGCAGGTCATGCAATTGGATGACGACGTTGATCTGGAGTTCATTGCGGAGCACACCGACTACTTCAGTGGCGCCGAGCTGGAGGTACGAGTCGCTGTCGCCCATCGTGTGAATGAGTCACAGAGTCGCTGACTGACGTGATGTGTTGTTTCCAGAGCGTGTGTCGCGAGGCTGCTATGCGTGCATTGCGCGAGTCCATCAACGCCACCACCGTGGCCATGAGGCACTTGGCGGGCGCAGCAGCAGACGTCGTTCCAGTGGCAACGCCCCGTGTGATCGAAGAGTACGAAGCCTTCGCGCAGCACATGGGACAACGAAGCTAGTAGTGTGTATATTATCCACATCCGGACGGCGCCTGGCTACCTCGCAGACATGGTGCACTACAGATTAGAGCACTTCGCCGCCGCCGATAAGAGACACCTTGTGCTCCATCGGAACGCCGTCGTCCGTCGCACCAGCAGCTTCCATCTGATCAACGACCTCAAAACCATCCACGACTTCACCGAAGACAACGTGGTGGCCATTCAAGTGCGGCTGCGGACCCAACATGAAGCAGAACTGACTGCCGTTCGTGTTGGGGCCCGAATTGGCCATCTGGAGAATATAGCGCTTCGAGTGCTTGAGGCGCAATCCATTTGGTTCGTCGTCTGACACCAAGTAAGAAGCGGTCACATGAGCAGTTTATCCCAAACAACCAGACACAGTCAAACAGCACGTACCAAACTTGGCTCCGTAAATGCTGCGTCCGCCGTAGCCTTTGCCAGTCTCGAAGTCGCCGCACTGGACGACAAAGCCCTTGATGATACGGTGGCAGACGCTGTTCTTGTACGTGAGGTCCCCGCCTTTCTCGCCGGTCGTGAGCGCGCGGAAGTTCTCCGCCGTCTTGGGTACCACATCCGTGTAGAGCTAATGAATACACGGCCACCGCATATGAGGCTCTACGACATCTCGACCACACCCCTCACTCGTTCATGTCAACGCACCTCAGCCGTGATGCGTCCAATGGGGACGTCGTCAATCGCCACGTCGATCCAGACGTACTTACGATCTGGGTTGCGCTTCCACTTCTGCTCAGGCGCAGTGGTCGTCTCTGGCGCAGCAGGAGGCGCCGGCGTGTCTTCGGTTGCCACCGCATTGGCGGCGGCGGCCACGTTGGCTTCGGCGACGGTGTGGTCGCGCAGCCCACTGCGGTTCAACGAGAAGAACATATTGACGACCACAAAGTAGGAGATGAACAGGAACAGCATCACGCCTAGGATGAGCTTGCGGATGTCCATGCCGCCGCCGGGGCGCATGTCGCGCTTGCGCGTTCCGCCATTGCGTGGCAGCATCGTGGGCGATCTCTCCAAGTCATAGAACCATGCCACGAACCCGAACTTAAGGGCGATGAAAAGCAAACTTAGCATGCTAAGTACGCAGCACCGCTCATTCGTACGTATGTGAGAATCCACGGTGCAATGAAGAGGATGTAGCCATCTGGGTCCAGAAGATGCAGGACGAACACCAGCCTCTCCCAATGGACGATGCATCGTCCTTCGCAGGCCAGGCCTGTGCGATGTTGCCCGGTGGCGAATTACGTGAGGCGTTTTCAGTGTGGATTTCGTGCTCTCCAGCGTCGGTTGCTCGGTTTTGGTGCCGGACTGGCAAGCGCGGAATATTATTGTGTGCGTCGTGAGGAATTTTTGATCGATTGATCTGCATCATGGGCTTCCCACTTCCAGAATCGCCGCGCACAACCAACCAACACGACGGTGATGCTGGTACTACCACACCAAGCAGCAGCAACACCGAACACAGGAACGGCTCGCCGAATGCAGTGACGACCCAAGACGCTGGCACTGGTCCTGACTCGCCCGAGTTCCGCATCCACTTCGCATCGGCCATCGAACGCCGTCGACATGCGCTTGCTCCCAACCTGGCGGTAAACGCCGTGGGCTCCCCGCGTTCACCGCCATTCTGCCTCAGCCACGAGCACCGCGTCGCGTTAGTCCAACGCCAAGAAGCTGCGTTTTTCAAGGACGCGGCCGCCAGCGGACAGTCCACCGAGCAAGGTACGCGCTCGCATTTCTGCATATCTCCCCGCCCGCATTCTCATGTATCATATCACTGTCCCTTTGTTGCAGGCAACGACCGTAGCTCGCAGATCCCGTAGTAGACGTGTCTGTCCGCTGTATGGAATTGCGTGTTGTCGGATAGGTCAATATCATAAGAACGTCCGTTCCACCATCGTGCCGCGTTCTCCCCTGTGGAATCCGATCGTCGCGCGCCATCACGTTTGAAGGGGTTTGCCCTGCCGCCCCAGCGTACGTGCGCAAGGGCAACCGTGGACAAGGCACGCGACATCACATGAGCTCGGCGTCGCACGCGGCGATGGCGCACGTGGGCCACCACGCCGCGAACGGCACGGCCGCTGGGGCGCTGCTGGACCCGAACGCCCCCGCGGCCGAGCGGCTCGTGGCGTTCATGCAGCGCCACGGGCTCGCGGAGGATACGATTGCCGCCCAGCTCGAGTGGCCGCGTGAGAAACTGCAGGCGGCGCTCGCGCCCGACGCGCGCAAGCTCAAGGCGCTGCCCGAGGTACGCGCGCAGGAATGCGGCTGCTGCGGCTTCTGGTGTGTGGTTGTGGCGTGGATTGACGGATGCGGGCTGGATTGATCGGTGGCGGCAGGTGGAGTGCGCGCTGGAGAATGTCATTGGATATTATCAAGTGCGCCTCGCGGCGCAGACGCTGGCGATGACGTCGACCAAGACGTTCCTGCCGGTGACGTCGGCGCTGCGGCGGTCAGCGATCCCCGCGCAGGTTGGTTGGGGTACTAGTAATGTGGGCGGAGTGATTGAGTGGTGGGTTGACCATATGGATTGGGCGGATACAGTTGCGTCGAGATCAGGCGTCGGGCAAGCAATCGATTGTGCAGCATGGCGTAAGTGTTTGTCAAATAGGTTGTGACTGGGTGGACTAGCGGTGTATTGATACAGAGGTGGATACGCAGGCGGAAGCTGTTGAGAAATCGCCGTCGGCAGCTAGAAAGCGACGACGACAAGGGGATGCTGCAGCGCTGGCCTACGTCAACGAGAAGTCGAGCGGCGACATGCTGTGTCCTGTGCGACTGGACATTGACGTGGACGGAACGCGCTTCCAAGATGCATTACTGCTGAATGCGTACGTGTGCAACCTGCAGACTGGTCATATTGCACCGCTGCTGACACCTTGATCATTCGCAGTGCATCTCCTGCAATCACACCGGAAGAAGTGGCTGCGCAAACATGCCGGGACCTTCGCATGGGCGAACGATTGCAGGTATGGAAGGCTGGAAGCGTTTTGTGTTTTGTGCTTTCTTCTCACAAGCATCAACTATCCACAAGGACGCCATCGCCGAGTCCATTCGTCGCCAGCTGCTTTCCTACTCTTCGTTCGTGAGCTCAAAGCGTCAGTCAGCTGCCGCTGTGACCTTGCACCCAATCATTCTCGATCTCGTTATCGACGGCGTGGCGGTGAGTGCATTGAGTACTCTTGTACGATGCCGATGACTAATCAAAGGCTTGTGCCACCGGCACCAGCTCCGAGATCAGTTCGAGTGGGACACATCGAATGACATGAACGACGCGGAGAAGTTCGCAGCAATGGTATTTGTTGTAGCCGCAGGTGTGTGTTTGAATGGCTGCCTGGAAGTGGTTGACGGTCATTGTGTAGCTTTGTGCAGACTTGGGGCTCCCAGCTTCATTTCAACCAGCCATCGAGTTTTCAATACGAGAGCAAGTTCTCGCCTACCGACGCGCGGCGCACTCTCCTTGGATATGCGGGGGCCCAGGGTCTGTAGGAAATGGCCGCACCACTATTCAAGGCAAAATCCCAACATTGCCGGACGATTTTGACGATCCTATTCGAGATGTGAAAGACGCAGGTACGGATTGTCAGTTAAGCAATCGCGTTGAGGAAATAGGAAGTGACAGTCGCATGCTATTTTCTGCAGTGCTGTGGCAGCCAGTTGTCAGCGAGTTGTCGAAAGAAGAGCAGCATTACATCACCGCTAAGTGGGGAATGACTCGCGTGTATGTACAACGCTTCTTGAATGACCTCGTGCTGAGCAGAGTCAACTGACCAATGCGCCACCGAACAGCCCGGCATCAAAGAAACAACCACCGTTGAATCACTCGAGCGCGCTGCGCCCAACCCCGAAGCATGCCTCACGAGTATCGAAAGAGAACAAGGGGCCTCGCTCCATCAATTCGTTCTTGATGTTTTGTCAAGTGCACAAGGATGTTGGAATGAAGGGCAAGAAGCGAATTTCTGCCTCCGAGACACGAAAGATTATGGGCGATATGTGGCGCAAGTGCACGGACGAAGACAAAGAACAGTACGCGCAGATGGCAGAGGTTGAAAACGAAAAGCGGCGGCGCGAGCACATCTTCGAGCAACGTGACCGCGCGATCGCCGAATGGGAAGAAGATGAAGCGCGTCGGAAGGGGCTACTTGGATCGACATTCCTTGAAACTTCCACTGATCACTGTCGTGGTATTCTCCTTGCAGTACGTCGTGTCGCTTTGGTCGTGCTTACCAGAAGAGATGTTTTTCTCACAGCGTTGTTTCATCGATGCACAGAGTTACATGAGCGAACGTCACGAAGTCGATGCCCGTCGCCAAGCTGAAGAAGCCAAGTGGGACGAGTGATTTGGTAACCGGTGCTTTCAAATAGAGCTCTGTATTCTGTGTGCATACGACAATGGCTTGCTCTCACTGGAAGATCTGGATGCCGGTTTGGTCGGCGATTTCGTTGCGCAACAGCTCAATCATCTCGGTGCCGTCTCGCGTGTTGCACCACTCACCACTGGCAACGTCATACTCGTAGCGACGAGGTCCGCTCACTGGCGACGACCACCAGATCTGACGGTTTGGAATCTGACGGTTGATCACCCACGTGCCATGCTCGCCCAGGTCGATCTTAAGCACGCCTTGCTGCACACCACCACAGCATACACCACCGATGTCAGGGTCAGTATCGGTTTGAGATAGATATTATCCAGCCAAGACACGCACCGAGAGCGTGATGTCGGAATCTTCCAGCATCTCTTCAACGCCATCGATCCAGCCCAAGATGTCGTTCAACGTGTTCTCTGCCAACGTCAGGAAGCGGTTCTCGTCCATGACGTCATCGGCCGGTGGAGTGGCGGCATCAGTCGAGAAGTGCACGCTCGACAGAATCTGACTGCCATAGCATCCGTTGCGGCGCCTCGACACAGCCGAGAGTGCGCTGAGGCATTGCGTCGACGCAGCGCGGGTGGAAACTGGGCGCGCGAGTGGCTTGAGCGACCGAGCCAGCGCTGGAATCACACGACGAGCGAGCATTACGACGATGATGAACACGAGCGGCAGTCAGTCGAATGGCGGCGTTGGGCTCCGATCGATATTTGGCCAATCAATGCCATGTATTACTTTTGACCAATCAAAGGACGCCGCCCAGCGGTGCTGTTGAGCTCCAAACCGACACAGACAGAGCGACCCGATCGATGAGCAAGAAGAAGCGATCCAATGCCGCCGGCGGCGTCGCCAATGCCAGCGCTGCAGGCGCCGGTAGCGGCCATGGCGCCAGTGGGAGCGGTGCCAGTGGAGGAAATGCGTCTACTGCGACGCATGGCGAGGCGGATGACCAAGAAGTCATGTACTCGCTGCAGGAGCTATCCCAACACTACCACACCCTGGCGGTCAATGTCACGACGTACACGCTGCGCTTTGATCGGTTCCTGTGGCTGCACAACCTCGTCGCGCTTGTGCTCCAGAACGTGCTGATGTACGATACGGTGCGTGGATGGCGTTGTTGTCGTTTGATGCTCTGGATGTGGCTGATGGTTTGGTGATGCACCGCTTTAGGATGTGATGTCTGACCAGCTGGCGCTGCTGCTCTGGACGGCGCTCTGGGTCGGTCGCTCGTTCCTCATCCACGGCAACTCACCCGTTATCACGGGCACCAACGGCAGTTTGCGCTACTGGTTGCTCTGGCGTGGCGGTATCTCGGCGGTTTGTCTCGGCGCGTTGCTGCCGTTCATGATGGTGCAAATGCATGAGTTCTCCATGGGCATGATGCAAATGATTGTGGCGATGTGAGATTATGCACAATATGGACATGGTGTTGGGATTTCACGGACTGAATTTTGTTTGTTCGCCTTGCCAGGGCCACTCTGGAGATTTACGCGCTGGCATTGCTCAGTAAGAGCAAAGGCCAACTCACTTTTGGCATTATCTGCGCCACAACGATCGAGCGCGTGTTTGCCATTCGTGTGTTCTCGACCCAACTCAATTATGCACGTGTTTGCCGATGTCTTGTTTGCCCTTGCTCAATCGGTTTGCTCACGTTATGAGTTATATTCCTTCCGACAGAAAGATTTTTTGATCTTCGACCGAACGGCCTTCGACTTAGTGAGTGTGACGATCATTATCCACAACATCCTGCTTCAGTCCACGAAGCTCGTGCTATGTCAATCGGAGCACGAATCGGTCCCGCAGCAGAACCGGCAGCGAGGCGTGCGACTGCTGGAGACTATTCGCGACAAGATTGAATCCGTCGAAGTGGCTGAAGTCACGCCAAGCACGCCGACCAACAAGGTATGACAATCTCTCACTCCTACCACAGCAACTCATTGGTCCCATTCTGACGACGTACCCAGCAACGCAAGAAGAAAGCAGAGAAGCTCAAGCAAGCAAAGTCGAATGCGATCAAGCTCGGTATTAACGACATGCTGCAGACCCCTGCACAAGAGCCCAGTGCTGCGATGGCCATGTTCCACAAGCTGTGCCAGCGAGGCTGGGCCCTGTTTGATCGCACTCGCGTGCGCGTGGCCACTATGTTGCTCGTCCAATCGCTGCTGGTGATTGTGCAGGTGGGCATGTCGTTCGCCGTTCTTTCTTTCGAGGCGACGAGGTGAGCCATCACTACTTCTGCGTCCCATCTCGGAATCGTTGCATCTGACTGAGCAATGCATGCAACGCGTCAGCTTCCTCATGCTCAGCAGCGCGCACGTGCTCTATTTGATCCTCCAGCTACGTGAAGAGCTCATCCAGGAAATCCCGCTCAAAGGCGTCGCCACTGAGGTGGCCACCGACGCTCCACAGAGCGAGACAGCGGCCGCTACCGCTGCCCAATGACGAAACGAACGCCCACCCCAACACACCCATCAGACCAAGAGTTTATCAAGAACTGTGCATTGTCAACCACTGTGTCTGTTCATCACTATTGCTGTTGTTGCTGCTGCTGTTCGGCTTGCACTGCTCGGTCACAGCAGTTCTTGTACTGGGCGATGACGTGCGCGCAGCGCTTTTCCTGGTAGTTGCTTCGCTGCAAACAGAACTGGATGGCGCACGCCTCTTTCTGGCAATAGCGCTGGCAAATGCGGTCACGGTCCGCTTTGGCGGCGACCACGCCAGCGGACGCGTCCATCGATGATCCGTCGCTGGCGCGTTGGTTGCTGTGCGATCTGGCGACTGGTGGTGAGATTCCACCCACCATCACGTCGCCTCGCCCCATCTATCCGTGACGGAGGAATTATGCATTGGAAGGAATGGAATCCGTGAAAAATGCGCGTGGGATTCATGCAAATCACAACCACAGACACTAGCTATGCAACCGCACGATGGGCTCTCTACACCACCGTGTTGTTCTCACTCGGCTTCTCCCCGGATTTGGACGAGTCCACGGCTGGAGGCACGTAGTCTGGGACGCCACGCGTGAACGACGGGTGCTGCAGGACATCAAAGGCCAGTTAGTGATCACAGGTCCCATCAATCAACATGCTGGCGGCAGAAGCGTACCTTCATAATGACATAATAGTTGAAATAGGCGTTGGCGAAGCCTATGATCGACACGAGCACGCCGTACATTCCCAACAAGCCGAGTGGGAAGACCGAGATCCTGGAAATAACACGGTCGGGTGAGTCGAATGCCCACGACAGACACCACATAGTTTGCTCCGAAAGCAGCCACGTACAAGCACAGGAAGAGGCAGCGGCCGTATGGGTTGTACATAAAGCCGAAGCTGTCCCGCAGCATTTCATCGAGCGCGTTCGTCCGCAGCTCATATCCAATCAGCAAGAGCGCGAAGCAACTGGAGCCAACACAAAGCGATCGTGAATATCACCAAACCAAACGGTAAAATGAACCACGTAGAGCGCAGGCACGCACATTGTGTAGATGATGGAGAAGAAGTCCGACATGACCTTGAACAACGACTGATCCGCCACAAGCTTGATGATCTCGCACACAGCAAGCGCAATCATACAGCCAGCCACGCCGAGGTTGAACGCACGCATCGCCTGCAGAATGCCCGACACTGACGAGCCCACAACACTGTCGCACCAAAAATCGCGTCAACACCGCAATCCACAACGCCCGCAAATGAAATCATCTCAACCGCTCCACGTACATCTCGCGGACCTTCTCCTTGAGCTCTTCCCACACTTCCGAGACGGAAATCGCCTCCGAGTGGTGGGTCACCTTGTCCGCCGCCGATGGTGGCGGCGGTGGCAGCTTCAAATCGTCCGGATTCAATGGCGGCAAGTTCCCATACTTGACACTGTTCCAATAATCACACACGATCAGTCTCATCCACCATTCTCTCGACATGCACAGCGCCGCCACGCGGCGCAGGGGGAGACGCAGCATACTTGTCGACTAACCCGTTGCCCGTAGGTCCCGCGGTGAGCACCGAGCCTCCTAACGTCGTGGACGAGCTGGTGGTCATCGCGTACATGCCGTGATTGCGGACTGAGTCGCCGCTGTGGTGTTGGTCCTGGTTCTTCTCGGTTCGCCCTGCAGCTGCAGTTGGCGTGGTGCTGACAAATCCTCTACCGCCCGGCTGTTCTTCGCTTGGCTGCTGCTGTCGCCCACTCCGTGGCCTTGGCTGCTCTTGGTCGTCTCTTGGTCGGTCGCTGGCTTCTGCTGCTTCCGCTTGTCGCTCGGTTTCTCTTCCTTTCGAAAAACCAACTGGAAATTTAGCGACACTGGCCACCCGACCATCACTCTGCCGACACTGACTTCCTGTCATCACTGATACCGCACCCACCGTACCGGTATAGATTTCCAGTACCGGTATCCTGACGGTACCTGCTTGATGGGGGATTGCTCTCCGCAACGTCCGCACGCGCTGCTGCATGAGCCAGCTGTGGCAGCAGATCTCGGTCTTGGGCTCTGTGTGAATTGTCAGTAGTGACGAGCATGGACATCAGCATTGGGTCGCGCGTGATCACCAATTCCAACAAGACAGGCATCGTCCGCTTTATCGGCGAGACCGACTTTGCGCAGGGCGAATGGGTTGGCATTGAGCTGGACAAGCCCGAGGGCAAGAACAATGGTGAGCTCGCTGGTCGCGTCTACTTCACGTGCGCGCCCAACTACGGCCTGTTCATCAAGAGCGCCTTTGTCAAGCCGCTGGGCGCTGCGGCGCCGCCCACGCCGGTTTCCACGGGGTCGGCGACTCGCTCCGGCAGCGTCACGGCGGCGTCGCCCTCGTCGGCGACGTCACGACTGCCCTTGACCAAGCGCATGTCCATTCCTGGGCCATCAAGCAGTGTGCGATCGACGGCGTTGGCAGCGACGGGCGCTTCCCCGGCGGCAACGCGCACGCCTTCGGCTGCTGCGTCTGCACGAGGGACGCCGTCGTCTACAGCATCGACCACAGGTACGAACAGTCTGCGACGACCATCAGGATCGACGACGTCGTCGTCGTCGCGGCTGTCTCTGGATCCCAGTCGCCGCCCTTCGTTGGGGCGGACAACCACGCCGTCGGTGTCTTCCGATGAGCTGGACGAGGCCAAAGCCAAGATCCAGAAACTCGAGGATGATCTGGAACAGCGGAACCGCCAGGTGGAGCAGCTCAAGCAGAACCTGGCGGTGCTTCGGGAGGCTCAGGAGCGGATTGCTGCGGAAGGAGCTGAGCGTGCGGCTCCAGCGCCAGCTGAACCGACGGTGGTGACGACGGGGATCACCGAGGAAGAGCTCCGTGAAAAAGTCGAACTGGTTCGACGCGAGGCCGAGGCGCACGTGGAGAGGATCCGCATTGATCTGGAGGAGCAGCTAGCACAGACACACGCGGAACACGATGAGATTGTGGACGAACTGCGTCTCGAGAACGCAACACAGCGATCTGAGATCAAGGCTCTAGAGACGGAGCTGGCGCAGCACAAGGCTCGCATTGCGCAGTTCACGCAGTCGGAACAGAAGCGTGCAGAAGAAGTGGTGATGGCCATGGCAAAGACGAGCTCCGGAGCCAGAAAGGTGGAGACTCTGGAGGCTCAAGTGACCGAGTTGCAGGACATGATCGAGGTGATGACACTGGAGAAGGAAACACTGGAGATGGACAAGGAAATCGCCGAAGAGCACGTGGAAGAGTGCCAAGCAGAGATCGAGAAGCTCAAGGCTTCGCTTGCTCTTGCGACTTCGAATCAGCAAGCAGAGGGAGCTGGTGCTGCTGCTATGAGCGGCGACGTTGCTGAAGAAAACATGAAGCTGCGCGCAGCGGTGAAAGCCCTTCACGAACGCGGAGCTGAAGAAAAGAATGAGTTGAACAAGAAGATTCGACTTCTTCAGCGTGAAAATGCCGAGCTCGTGATGTTGCGACAGGAAGTCGAGGAGCTGTCGTCGAAGCGCACGGTGCTGGAATCTGAAGTTGAAGAACTCAAAGAAATGCTGGATGTTGCCAGCGCGTACGAAAGCATGGTGGAAGAACTCACAGAGACGAACCTGACGCTGGGAGAAAAAGTGTCAGACCTAGAGGCGACGGTCATCTCGCTCGAATCGCTCAAGGAAATGAGCGAAGAGATGGAGCACCAGCACAACGAGTATGAAGCCGAGCTGCGCGAGGAAATCGAATCCCAGCGAGTCAACCTGGCCGAGCTCAAGCGCGTGGTGTTGGAGTTGCAAGCATCTGCAGATGACAAGGAGCGGACGGTCACGCGTTTCCGCGATGTGACTCGAGGCCTTCAGGACCAAGTGCGCGAGTTGCAGGAGCAGCTGCGGCGCGAGGTGGAAGCGCAAGAAGATCTGAAGGGAACTGCTCAAGGAGCGTTGGTGCAAACGATGAATCTGCGTCAGCTGGCTTCGTCAGCGCGTGAGAATGAAGCAGAAGCTGCACGTCAGCGAATCAATGCTGACCAGGCACGATTGGAGAATGCGTTCCTCCGTGCCGCAATCCCAAGCTCACTGTTCTCCGACATGGACCAGAAAATCCTTCGCGTTCGTCTGCGTCTCGGTCGTGTATCTGGCAAAGCAGACATGCTGTTGCAGTACATTCGCAAGGACCTCGAGTTCTTGATCCAGAACTATCGAAAGGAACCAAGCGAACGACTGGCAGTGGACGCGACTCGCGCAGTGCACGAATTGGTGCTCGGCGAGAAGCTGACGGCCCTGGTCTGTCAGGCCAAGGAAGATCTGTTCATTCTGGAGTGCCATTTGACCACGGAGGAAGAGTTCGCTGAGGCGTGCGCTCGCTTGGATGGATCCAAGGTCGGGTTGCTCGAGTCAGCACTGGATGCCAGCATCAGCGCATTTGGCGAAGGTAGCCTGATCATGTCGACTGCAGGTGATCCAGCCTCATACAACCGCTTGGTTGATGCCATCGATGAATGGCATGCTGGACGCGCAGCAGTCGACTCCAAGAATCAGACCGAAAGCTTCCCTCTCCGCTGTGCTGTCGTTAAACTGCGTTCTCGCCGCAGCGTCACCTCTTTGTTGTACTTTTTGGCGATGTTGCTCTCCGTGACAGATTCAACACGCCGCGAACTAATGCCAGCAGCTCAACCGGACACCCCAGCTACTGACGTTCCCCAGGATGGAGGCGTGCAATCAAAGTTCGAACTCGTGGCAGCAGAGATCATGTCGCTGCTGGACTTGGCGTACAAGTTCAATCGTCGCGCTGATATCGATCTGGCGTGGTCGGACGAAGATTTGGACGGGCTCGTGGCTGTCGGCGGAGACGCTGTGGAGCTCATCCACGCCTACGCTGCCGAGTGTCAGGGCATCTGGAGTCTGGCCAAAGACAAGCTGGCAACACCACCGGACGTGGCCTCGTTTGTCGAGCAGACGCTGCCAGTGATGTTGACGTCGCTCAAGGATCGCGTGACGTCACTGTTCAACCTCGTGTGTCACGGTGCGTTCACCGATGCCGTTGTCCCGCGTGCTCGCGATCGCTATGATGCCTCAAACCCAAATGCTGGAGGCAATGGCCGTGCCCAGTGGCAGATCCGTGCTCAAGCGATCCACAACGACCTGGCCAACGCGTCGACGCTGCGTTCGAGTCTGAAGGATTTGAACGACGTGTGCCAGAACTTGCAACTTCGCATCCGCGAACTAGAACGCGGCGATAGCCAACATCGCGTCGTGACACAGAAACTCGAGAGCGAAGTGCTGCGCCTGACCGAGGAGGTGAACCACGCGACGAACGACAAGCAGCTGCTGGAGAAACAACTAGCTAAAGAACGGGAGCAATTCGACTTTGCATTGGACGAGTCAATCAAGGAGAAGGCAGCGTTGGACACGGCCAATCGCGAATTGAGGAAGCAGCTCAAGCGATCGAGCGACGCCGGCAGCAGCCTCAGCGCGAGCACCAAGGGACGCCGCGAGTCGGCGCTCGGTCACGGTGACACAGAGGCCTTACGCGGGGCGTTGGAGCATGCTCGTAGTGAACTGGAGCACGCTCGCAACGCGCTTGCGAAGGAGCGCATTGAGCGCGTGCTGGGTCCTTGTCCTCGGGTGGCGAAGGCCGCTCGTCACCCAGAACCGCTGGCTCAGTCACTGCAGGACTTGGCCAAGTTTGCGCGTGAGACCCGTGCACGCTGCGCGATGCCTCGTATGGCAGATCTGACCAGCACGACTGAACGACCAGAGGCACAGCTAGTGCAGCGCCAGCTGACGTTGCAGAAGACCCGTGAATCCCTCGCAGCTCTGCGGACTCGCATCAGCACGTCCGTGAAGGACGCCGGCTGGAACGCCGATGTGGCTCAGGCCATTGCTCGTGGCGAGAACGTGTTTGGGTGGCAGCCGCCCGAGCTGGAGCGTCCACCAGTGCTGCTTGGTCGGGTGTCGCTCCAAAATTCGCCACTTTCGTCTTCTCCCGAGTCAGTATCGAATGGCAAGCTCGTGCCCGTTCGTCTGGTACTTCAACCACATGAACTGGATCAGCTGCGAGTCGCGTTGGTCTGTTAACGTCGTTGCAACCACACCTTGAAAGCGAAAATGTGTGCTGCAGGTAGGCTCAATTCATGAAGCATAGCGTTCTTCGCCCTGGGTCAACGGAGCTGACTTTCTGAGCCTGTAATTCCTCAAATGATTGCGTCCAGTGTGCCTACCGACCGTTCGCCTATTGGTAGAAATCATCGGATTTCTCGGGTCGCATCATTTGAAAAAATGATACGTGGTTGTGAGAGTTGTCGATGACCAACGTGTGACCATGGGGATCGTAAGCCAAAAAAAATGCCGATTGGTCCTCAGAGTGTACCTTTATTTCACCTTGAACGTCATTGACTGACGAGATGGTGGTGGGGGGGCATGGCATGGCGGAAATATGGTGTTGCAGCCGCTGAACCTACATTGTTAGCTAGATCGTCTCTATTGCTTGTACGGAACACTGACGAAATGAAAAGTGACGATCCCGAAGGTGAGCTAGCTGTCTGCTTAGTTCCGAGTTATTGCGATCTACACACAGCGTTGACGGCAACGTCTCCGAGCCTCACTGACGATGGTCCAAAATGCATTTAGGCTGCCCCACACGTAGCTTCGACTGGAAGTTAGCACAAAATGGAGTTTACACCCGTTAACGGTTATGGATCAGATCAGCGGTTCGTAACAGTGTCGCACTGCTGCAACGTCAGCAGAGAAGGGAAACGACAAAGGCGGAGCCAAACAGGAAACTCAGCACCGAAGCCGCAGACGATGGCGACGACGGACGGCGCGCACTTGAAGCCCTTTGGTACTGCTATACTACTGACAATATGGCTGGTTGTGCGGCTGCTTCATGCGCTGACGTGTGCGCTGTCGTGGCCGCAGGTGCTCTCGAGCAGTACTCGTCGGCGTGTCCGTGGGCGATCTTCCCGCGCAAGAAGCTGGACGTGACGTACGCGGACGTGCTGGCGGGCGTGCGCTCGTGCCTCACGCTCAGCGAGGAGCAGCGCGCCGAGTACGAAGACCTCATCACTCGGCGCTGGGACCCCACCGGAGCGTCCATGGTCTGCTTGTCCATCCGGTGCGACCGTAGCTGTGACGTGCGCGCGCTGTGTGTGCGCTGACTGACAGACTGACTGACGTGCTGCGGTTGTGATAGCACGGGGTTTGACTTGTTGTTGCAGACGCTCAAGCTGCCCAAGGGCAGCGAGGTCATCTGCAGCGCCATCACGATCCCCGACATGATCTACCTGATCCGCTACCACGAGCTGGTGCCCGTGCCTGTGGACATCGACATGGACACGTTGGCCATCAAGAAGGACTTGCTCCAGGGCGCGCTGACCAAGGTAACTGCGAGACGACGGCGATGATCGCTTCTTGGCGCTGCCACACGCGAGCTGACGATTTGTGGATGCTGGTGGCAGAACACGCGCGCCATCCTGATCGCGCATGTGTTTGGCTCTCGCTATTCGATGGATCCAATCGTGCAATTCGCAGAAGAAAACAACCTGCTGGTCATTGAGGTATGGCGTATTATTGCTTGGGAAGGATGGTCGAATGGCCCATAACACGTACCATCTCGTCGTCGTGTGTTGCAGGATTGCGCCCAGGCGTTTGCTGGACATGAATACCACGGCGACGAGCGCGTCGATGTCTCGATGTTTAGCTTCGGAACCATCAAGACCGCCACTGCGTTTGGCGGCGCACTCATTCGCGTGCGCAATGGAACCATCCTGGAAGAAATGAAGAGACGCGAATCGCGATACCAGAGTCGCTCCACGGGCTTCTTCCTGAAGCGGTTGCTCAAGTACGGCGTGCTGCACGGGTTGTCGACGCCCGCTATCTACGGCATCTCTCTGCACGCTTGCTGGGCTGTTGGAGGTACAGGAGTCATGCTTTCAGTGTGGGCTCGTTTGTGACAGAGAGTGGTGACGTGTTGGTCGCATGCAGCCGACCACGACAAGATCATCACGTCAGCCATTCGTGGATTCAGCGGCGGAGAGCTCGTGTCGCTTCTCCGCAACCGACCATCGATGCCGCTTCTTGGGCTTCTTCACCGTCGACTGACCATGGTCGACGATCCGTACATCAACTTGCGCAGGTTGAAGCCGACGTTTGATCGGAACGCAAGAGGAATTAGCTGACGAGCCTTGTTGCGACGTTGACCCGCAGACTCAAAAGCAACCAACTGATGCAAGCCCTGAAAACCACGCCAAACGCCAAGGTAGACTGACGAATGGTGGCGTGCTGTTGGATGAGTTGCTGATTTCGACTGCTTCAGGTCCCTGGAACAAAAGCGGAGCATCACTATTACTGGCTGTTTCCGGTCATTGTGCCATCTCCAAAAACTGTGGTGAAGCTGATGAATGAACAGGTGACACAAATTCCACCACCATGGGCATAAACAGACGTTAAACTAACGGCCGATGGTCATTGTTCTCTGTCAGGGATTCGATGTTACCTCGGGGGCGACACAACTCGCCTTCATTCCAAGGTGACCAGAGATTGCTGAGATGGTGTGTGATTCATGGACTCATTGGTCTGTCAACAGCCCGCACGGCGAAGAAAGTGACCCAGAGACCGCCAAGTACATCATGCAAAAGTGAGTGGCGTCACCGACTTCCTTGAAGTGCTAGGTTTATGATGGATGATGATTGTTTCTATCTGCCTATAGCTTGGTGTACCTGCCAGTGACGCCGGAAATGCCAGATTGGGCATTGAAGAAAATGGTGCGCTGCCTTCAAGATGCGCTGCTAAAGTCCAATCTATGAGCAAATTCTCGTAAACTGCGCACTTGTCAGTGACACTGCCAAACAAGATCTGATGCAAATAGAAGAGTGATTTGCGTTTTAGCTCGCACTCAGTTGTATGTCTGTGCTGCTGTGTCGTGTAAACTAGATTGCTTGTTGAAATTGTTCGAATGCCGGTCGCAAGAACTGAAGGAAGGAAGAACATCACCACAAATCTGCGGCTTGGTGACCAAAACGTCGATGATCTTGTCGAGGTCGAAGCCGCCACGGTTGGCGCCGAGGGTAGTGCCACCCGAGTGGTGAATGTTCTCAACGCTGGTTAGGCGTCAGCATGATCGGCGCCTCCTTCTGGTCCATGGACGTCCACTAGTAGATGCTGTCAAAGGCTATCTTGATACCGTAGATCTCACGCACGCCGTAGAGGTTCCACAGACTGAGCGTGATGTCACGGATCACGTTGTTCAAGTCAGGCCAGAGGCCACGGCACGTGACGACGGCCGAAGTACAGCGAAAAGTGGCCCTTCACATGGGAGCCTGGTCCCAAACGTTTGTGGAGGCGTTCTCATTTTTCTAGTAGTGTTTTCAAAATTTTTTTTGATCGTGCCAACTTGGCACGAGGCTTCTGAGGCTTGTCTGGCACGCGGCAGTGCCAAGTGCCAGAAAAGCCTCGACTGTTCCAGACTTGACAGCGCTCGACAAAACTTGAGATGGTGGAGCTGTGGTGTGCGCACGTGGCAACGCATTTCGAATGAGGCTGTCGCGCTCTAAGGATTGCCATCACCAAGGCACATCAAGACATCGTGCGATCCCACCCGAATGCAGCTGTTCCTGTGTCTGAAGTCTCGCCAACGTTGATCATTTCGGCACTCACAAACAAATGTTGGACGCAGTCCAAAAATTCGATGCCACCCCAGATCGCACAGCTAGTAAAGGTGTCGAACTTGGCCGTTGAATCCTTCCAGTCCCTGAGGAACCACTCTGGTCAAACCACATTCAGAGGTGACAAGAGCGGAATCCGCAGCTCGTTTCGACCCACAGCGACCTGAAGGTCTCTTGGTAACACCTAGCATCACGCGAGTCCCGAAAAGCGTCGTCGATGCGCAAATGGAACTCGTTGCCGCAGCCACCAACCAGCGCGCATGAGCGAACAAGAATCATTATCATTTACGTGCAAGAAACCTAAATGGATGGGGCGTGGGTGTTGAGGAGGCTTTGAACTGGCAGGGGGAATTGTAAACCGTCCACGAAGGGAACAAGTTCCCACTCACTGAGTCACAGTGGATACTGCTGCTTGACAAACTCGAATGGCAGCTTGCCGCCTCCTCGCTCGTCCCGCATCACACACTTCACCACTGCCTCATCCGTCAGATTCTCATCACAATAAGGATTACCGTACAGCAGAGCCAACTCCGTATTCGTGCGAAGCCAGTCTGGAATCTCCTCCAACTCCATGTATTCGAGCGCAATGACCAGAATGGAGTACGGCAACGTCATCGAATCTGGCAAGCGCCGCGTTGGATYGAAGTCCAAGCTCACAAACGACAATGTCGGTGGCATCTCGACCAGCAAGCTCATGTTGCTGATGTTGTTGCCCATCAGTGACAGGTCGTAGATTTCCATCTGGGTCAGCGTCGTCGGGATTTCGTTCAGATGACAGAACTCCATGTACAGCACGCTCACGGTGGTCCAGTACTCGTGTAGATTGGTTGGGAGCGAGTCGAGGTTTGTGTGTGAGCACTCGATGTCAGAGAGCATAGGCGGCAATGGCTGCATGATTGCAGCGGGGAAGTTGGTGAAATTGACCAGTGTGAAGGATATAGAGCCCAGATGGAGCTGCGTGGTTGGCGAAAACGCGGCATCGATGCTCCACTCAACGAGAGAAACATTGAGAAGGCCGAAGCCAATGAGTTCAGGGAAGTTGCGCACATCAGGAGGAACGACGAGCGCAGCGCAGTGACTGAACGACAACCATAGAAGAGATTTGCGTTCCAGCACCTGAAGGGCTTGGTTGGAGACCGTATCGACGCCGTGGCGATAACAATTGTAATCGTAAACCATACAGGGAAAACCTTCGGGAAACCACGGGTAGATCTTGTGCTGACAGCCTTCTTGCTCGAGTTCGCTAATGACGATTCTGCTGTGAATGTGAAGAGCCAGTAACGCGGTGCCTGTAAGTACAGCGAGTACGTTGATGACAACAAAGATCTTCGAGAGTGATGGGAAAGCAACAAACTTTGACGTCTGAGCCGATTCCTTAGTGGCTTTCCTCCCTGCGGCGCCATCACCGACGTTTAAGTCCAGAGGATTTTTGCCAAATGGACGAACAGCAATTGTTCGTGACGTCGTCTTCGGTTGTCGTGAAATTAGTGGGACGACTGTGAGGATACACACCAACGTGCTGATGTGCGGTATCAGCTTGGACACAAAGTCGATTACAGTGACGGGAAAAATGAGCTGGCACTCGGTGATGAACGATGCAAACCATGATGTATCGTAAAAATTGTCAAGGTTCTTGAACGTAAACCACTCAGGATCGTAGGCTTCGTAGTAGGGGACAAAGAGCACCACTGGCAAGATGGTGCTGGTGAGCAGGTTAAGGATTCCGTCGGCTGCGATACAGAGCAAACGTAATCGCAATGCATGGTGTGCGCTGTTCGATAAGAAGAGTGCGTGGATGAACGGTGTAGACCAGCAGTTCAGTACGACGGCCGCAATGAACGTCGTGTTGATGCTATTGCGTGCAATCAATAGGCTGCAACGGTACGCTTGGTACGCTTGTGCAATGATTTCGAGGGCTTCACGAATGACCAGCACTTCACGGAAGTAAGGGCTGTCGATTCCAAAACGATGATCTAACCAGTCGCTGAACGCGTTGACTGAGCGATTAAGTAACTTTTGGCAGTTCTCATCTGATGACGGCACCGTGTTGACCCGGTTCCTACTGAGCTGCTCGCTCCACAATCCAATTCGGCTCATAATCGACGAATTCATCCATCGCGGCTGGGATGTTCCTTGTGCATTAAGCGATAATCGACCTGCCACGACAGACAGCTCGACCAAGCGCAGCAACGCGGCTCCGTGGACAGCTCCGAGCATGGCGGCGAAGGCACCATACGTGGAAAAGCGCGCCTCAGCTGGTGGCATGATGTAGCTGACCATGTAAGTGAGCAATGGGTTCGATAGGTACCTGAGTACGTTCGCACACAACACAAGATAGACGAAGCACACCGCGTGGAGTAGAAAGACACCGATCCACAGGACATTGTACGCGCAGTCAGAGACCTCGAGCTTCATCTTGAAGGATAGAGAGAGTGGATGCTTCTCGTCGTGTGACCGCGGTGTGCCGTGGCTGTCCGATATAAAAAGGCAGCACGTATTCATAAACGCACTATCCTTTGGTCCTATCCTACGCAGCTAAAACGACCTGGAACGGTCATCTCCTGGCACGGTTGTCGATGCATCTGAACACGAAGAATCATTTACTTTGCGGAGGCAGGTATGACTGCCAAAGCGATGGTCAGCTTGGAGTTCGTTCTGGTAGCATGCTGGTGCAGTGTCAGTGGTGATTCATAGTGACTGCAATGTCGGTCAAAGGCGAGTCGTCACCAGCGCCAACGTTGCGTCGAGGCTGATCAGACGATGTTAACTTCCTAAATCTTGACGTTGTGGTGAGGATGTGTCTACCACGGGTGAAAAAGCAATGTTATGACAATGACACGACTAGGACGACTGTTGTCACGGTCCACCACAACGTAGCTAGTTCCGCGACGCTCTTGGGCACTGGTGCTGTTGTGGCAATAACCGAGTCATAATTGATGGCGCGGTCAACCCGGGAGTCGTTGGTCATAATGTCTGCTTCAATGGTAGTCTTGGTATCAACGATAGAGACGACCTCCACATTTTGTCGCGGATCATTGTCGCAGCTATGATCATTCCCCAACATCGATTCTGACAAACTTGGCGAAGACAGCCCACTGAATTGCTGATGAACCGTGGGTTGCTGACTTCCGTGCGACAAGGTCTTGGAAGTACTGTTGTATTTGGTGGCTTCGCAAGCTCTGACCACCGTGATTCCATCGCATTTGTCAAGCGAGCGTATCACATGCTCACCGTGAGTTCTCACGGCATCCATGGAGCACTCGGGTGCTGCGTTTGCTCGCGTTGCTTCTATTCCATTGATCTCGCTGATGGCTAGTTGTGTGCGCGCGAACTTGCAGCGGATGACGGTACAGCTAGGCTGATGCAAGCGCACAGGATTACCGTCGGCATCGTCGAAGTCCGTCGAGTTCAGCCGCCAACTGTCTTCGTGGTCACACGAGAAGTCGCCGTCGTTGATGCTGTGCTCAGCGCTGTTTGGACGTGACATCGTGCCCCCGTGGGTGGCCATGCAGTGCAAATCGGTGGGAAGAAAGCTTTGGAAGACAATCGAACTCGCGTCCTGCTCGCTAGTGATGCATTGACAGCTCAAGCTCAGAACGGCACCGATGAACCAAGTTGTGGTCTTCATTCTTCCTCGACCAGAGTTGCTCGAACCGGAGCGAAGCGCAAAAGGTTTTGCGCGAGATGGCAAATGAGCGCGAGGCTTCCAGCACGTCAGCAGCAGCAGCCTGCTTGGCTTCGGATCTTGGCGTCGATGATTGCGTCATGGCCACCCTGCTGTTCTGGTCGCCGACACCTTGTGGTGCGAGGTGTGGTGGGATCTTTGTGTGGGCCACACGGCTCGTACGACGCGTTTCAGACGACCTTCCGCTCCATGCAATGCAAACCGAGCGCTGCGCATGTCATGCCATCACCACCAACAAACGAACTCGGAACTCGCAGAGTCTCATTCAGCTGCCTGCAATGAGCGCGCTTGCACGAAGAAGCAGCATCATACCAATCATGAAGTATGGCGTGGTCGCCGAATGCATGATGTGTGTGTGTGTGTGTGTGTGTGTGTGGGGGGGGGGGGGGGGTTGGTGAGATCTGTAGCGATTGAACCGTTCATAGCAACCGCATGGCAACCTATTTTTGTGAAGCCACGATGATTGTGGAACGATTCCATCCA
>NSDO01000377.1:41838-76071 GCA_002286825.1 Lagenidium giganteum
GTGTGTGTGTGTGTGTGTGTGTGTGTGGGGGGGGGGGGGGCGTTGGTGAGATCTGTAGCGATTGAACCGTTCATAGCAACCGCATGGCAACCTATTTTTGTGAAGCCACGATGATTGTGGAACGATTCCATCCATGATGTGATCGATGTCTGGCGCACCGGTGATCGGGAGGTCACCACACATACAGTATCAAATACATACCAGATGTGAAGCTCTCCCAGCCAGAGACGGAAGTCGACATACTCAGGTTGCAGCTCACACGTCATGGCCCACGCAAGAGCATGAACACGAGCGTTGCTCTGCACCAATTCCTGGTGCAACGCAGACTTCGATAAAGGAACGCGCTGTGTCTGTTGTGAGCCATTCTTCGTTCCCTGGTTAATCTCCACCGAGTAGTACAGTCTCACCTGAATCCGCCGTCTCCAAGCCCCAGCCGTCGACATCTTGTTGTCGGAGACAACCCGTCTTTGTCCTGCGTGTCCGACACATCTTCGGCCACCAGATGCTCACACCATGCATTAGGTACGTAGGGGACATACCGTCCCCTGCAGCATGTGCGGTTGGGGGCTTCCCACCTCTAGCTGCAAAGATCTCAAGGGTCGTTCCGAAAGGGGCACCCGCGCATTTTCCGCGCATCGGTGGACGGAAGTCGCCCATTCAGGCTCAAAGATGCCTATCGCCATATGCGGGTGAGTGCGCTTCTGACGCGGGGCATTCTAAGTCGCTATACTGCTCCGGCGGCATTGTGAATTAGTTTGCTGTGCCAGCAGACTGTCCAAGCCTCTGCACGGTTGCGGAATTGCATCTCGTCGTTTGATCTTGGCAAGACCAAGCAAGACCGTCTCGGTGATGGTGAGCTTAACAGCTCAAAGCCACTGCAAGCACAGCACGCGCTGTCTTCGCTGCAAAATCAAAGCTCCATCGAACAGCGCGTGCGACTTATCGGTACCGGCATCGCGCTGCAGCAATGGAAGGGTGCATCGCGATATCCAAGCTGCCTATGAACGTGACCTTCCTAACCACAGCGCACTCTAGTGTACAGGTATTGGTGGTTAGCACGGCCAGCACAATACACTTCACTTGTGCGAACGTGCACAGGCTGCTCCAACGGATGCCACAGCACGACCACGGCTGGCGTAGCGAGAAATACCACGTTCTGTGACCACCGCAAGCGCCGAATGGCGTTTTCTCACCGCCGCCGATCACCGCCAACATGGCGCGATGGTTGGTCAGGGCTTCCCCGCCTTTGACTTCACGCAAGACGGTGCACTGCTCAGCCTTGACGGCAAGCCACTGCCTTGACGAGTCTTCGTGATGCTCGGTCCACTGCTCAGCCTTGACGGCAAGCCACTGCCTTGACGANGCCACTGCCTTGACGAGTCTTCGTGATGCTCGGTCCACTGCTCAGCCTTGACGGCAAGCCACTGCCTTGACGAGTCTTCGTGATGCTCGGTCCACCTCCGAGACCCACCTGTCAGCTGCTAACGAGCTCAGGACAGCTGCGGTACCACAAGACCCTCAATCCAGGCCCCTTCGGCGCGGAAGCGACACCGTCCTGACATTTGGACCTACTTTCCTCCGGTTATGTGACGATAGCTAGCTACGTTACCTTCCTGGCGCACGTAATAGTCCCACCACCACCAACCAGAGCGCACGGCAGCAGCGCGACGAAGAGGAGCGCTCTAGCTGCTATCGGTACAAGGTTGCCAAATTTTTTTGCCGCTGGAAGCCGGCCCGTTGTTATGCGCCATCGGCAACCTCGTTGCCAGATGTTCACGAAAAACGCTGGGATGACTCCCGTCAAGCTCGGCCAACGAGATCACCCGAGCAACTCGTTGCTTATCGACTATCGGCATCTGTAACGCTGATGTACGCAGCGGATTGTTGTTGGCGTCGGCCCACAAGCAGACTGTTTTCAGTGACTAGAAGATGGCCCAGATCGTGGTGAACAAGTTTTTTTGTTTGAAGCATGTTTATCAAGATCTGTTCCGTGGAGAGATACGTCTTCGCTGATTTCATATACCTCCCACATCGAAAATCTTCTCAAACAGACACAGCGGTGTCACCGAGGTTGCTGCTGCATGACACACTCGAATGGCACCTTGCCGTCTCCTCGCTCGTCCCGCATCACACACTCCACCACTGCCTTATCCGTCAGATTCTCATCACAATAAGGATTACCGTACAGCAGAGCCAACTCCGTATTCGTGCGAAGCCAGTCTGGAATCTCCTCCAACTCCATGTATTCGAGCGCAATGACCAGAATGGAGTACGGCAACGTCATCGAATCTGGCAAGCGCCGCGTTGGATTGAAGTCCAAGCTCACAAACGACAATGTCGGTGGCATCTCGGCCAGCAAGCTCATGTTGCTGATGTTGTTGCCCATCAGTGACAGGTCGTAGATTTCCATCTGGGTCAGCGTCGTCGGGATTTCGTTCAGATGACAGAACTCCATGTACAGCACGCTCACGGTGGTCCAGTACTCGTGTAGATTGGTTGGGAGCGAGTCGAGGTTTGTGTGTGAGAACTCGATGTCAGAGAGCATAGGCGGCAATGGCTGCATGATTGCAGCGGGGAAGCTGGTGAAATTGACCAAAATGAAGCGAGATTGAGCTGCGCGGTTGCGAACATGCAGCATAGATGCTTCACTATAGGAGCGACACGTTGAAAAGACTAATGTCAAGTAGATCGGGAAATGTGCTCACATTGGATGGCACAGCCAACGCAGCGCAGTGACTGAACGATAACGAGAGCTCGGAGCTCTGATCGTTCGACACTGTGACGACGCCGTGGCGATAGCAATTGTAGTCGTAAACCATACACGGAAAACCTTCGGGAAACCATGGGTAGATCAGCCTTCCTGTTCGAGACTGCCACTGACGACTCTACTGCGGATGTGCAGCCCCAACGACACGATTCCACACAACACCACGCGTACGTTGGTGGCGATGAAGATTTGAGAGTGACGGAAACGCGAGAATTGCCGACGCTCGAGCTGAACTGATTGACACCGCGTGGAGCAGGACAATACCAACCCAGAATACGTTGTACGCAGGCCTCACGCGGATCTTTGTGGCCGAAACAGTTCTTGACGATCTACTAGCGACGGATTTGGACTTGGTGCGGCGATCCTGGCCAGGATTGAGACGAGGCAGAAAAGCGTTGTGGAACGTGGTCCCATACAATACAGTCGAAACGGCTTTGGTGCGAGTGAACGGGAATTGTGACACGATATTCAACTGTGAGGGCTCACATTGTTAATGGAGATGTTTCCAACAATTCGAAGAACCTGCTGTCCGGGTTCGTTAGTAGCTCGTGAGCAATACCCATCTCGACCACTCGCCCGTCGTCCATGACGATGACACGATCAAAGTCGAGCACTTGGTCCATGCGGTGTGTGATGACAAACATGGTCGACTGCCCGAATTCACGATGGACAACCTGGAGAACTGACTCGTCGCGTGCCTGATCAAGCGCTCCAAATGCTTCGTCCAGCATGAGAACCCGCGACGGCTTCAAAACAGCGCGCGCAAGAGATAACAATTGGCGCTGTCCCGAGCTCCAATTCGTACCATCATCAGTCATTTTGCTTCCGAGAGACCGCACCTGGGCGTCAGAACGACCAGCAAGGCCAACGCAATGAAGGGATCGCCATAACTCCGAGTCGTCGAACTCATGATTCGGATCCAGGTACTCACGCAGCGTGCACCGATAAAACACCGGAGACTGCGGAATAATGCACAGTGCTTTGCGAAGGTCAGTGACCGACATGGTGCTAATATCTACTCCATCAACGACGATCCGACCACTCGTCAGCTCGTGCGCACGGAAGAGCGCCATGGCGATGGAGCTCTTGCCGGAACCAGAGCGCCCGACGATCCCAACCTTATCGCCACCGTTGACGTCGAAAGTGACGTTGCGGAGCACAGCCACAGGGCGAAACTGGCTGCATGGATACTCGAACCAGACCTTGTCAAAGCGAACATTGCCCTCAGTGGGCCATCCAGCGGGAACATTGGCCGCAGAAAGCTGTGATACATCGTCATCTGGTGCTGCCTGCGCGAGCATGCTCTCGATCCGATCGGCGCTGGCAGCCGTGAACGACAGATTGGCCAAACCAGTGTCCACGCGGCGAAACAGCGACGGGAGACGTACAGCACAGAAGAGAACAAACAACCGTTCTGCTGGACTTGCTGTCGACCATCCAGAAATCCACAGCACAAGTAAGAGGAACCAACCGTGGAGAAACCCGTAGCACACCTGGCTGTAGCTGTGCTGCACCGCGCAAGCGTATTGCTGTCTGTGTTGAAGGTCCAACAGGTGCTCGGCCTCAACGACCAAGCGCGACCTCGTAGCGGGCCCTAGTGAGCAGACGTACGACGCTCCATCCAGGTTCTCGATAACCCACCCAGCTATGTAGCCAGACATCGCCGATGCCGCCGTAATCGTTTCTTGAGTTCCGGAGTCAAAGGCGAGGAACCACCACTAGCAAAGAATGGGTACGACCAGCACCAGCATGCCCAGATGGCCAATGTGGACCAACAGCCCAAGCAATACGACGGCAATCATTGCGCTGGACGAGATAGCATGGAAGTGTCGGTACCAGTGCTCTTCGCCGTCGTCCAGATCGCGCTCGAAGCGCTGCAGCTTGTTGAACATGTTGCTTTCGGCGAAAAAGGCCAGCGGTGCCCTGGAAAAGGTCATGGTCACGTGGCAGTGCATGTGGGTACTCACCGCCGTGAACACCTGCGCAATGACGGTGTTGCTTGCAATAATACACCCAATGGACACCACGACGATCGCGCAATAGCAGAGGACGCTTCTAGTGCTGACGCCGCTCTGGAGCTTGTACGTCATCCAGAGAATGGTCACAGCATATAAGGTCATGACTAACGCGCTTGAGCCCACGAATACGCCAACCTTCCACACTGAAGCCCCCTCAGCAGCACGAAGCTTGTCGAGTGGAGATTGAATACCACGGCTGATCGAGTCGCGAAGCTTGCTTGTGGCTTCCCAGTCACTATCTTCGCTTGGTGTTGGAGACCAGACCTCACTGACAATAGGAGGTCTGTGCTGGCCCTGCGACCACGACGGAAAAGCCACTCGTAGTGGCTGGACTTGCTGATCTTTGCGTCTGGGCCGAACGCGCGTTTCGTAGACGCTGGCATCGCGCACCTCTAGGACGCGATCAGCCACGTCCTTTGACAACAGCTCTGGGTTGTGCGTGACGAGCAGAACGGTCTTGGTCTGCAATAACTGGTGCACACACTTGTCGAACACATCCGTTTGAACGATGGGATCGAGGCAATCAAGCGTGCAATCGAGAAGATACACGTCAGCATCGGCGTAGCACGCACGTGCCAGTGCAATACGTGCCCTTTGACCGCCAGACACTGCGGCACCGAGGGGCCCAACCACGGTTTGATCGCCACCGGGGAGGGCACGAAGGTCATGCAAGAGCGAGCACGCTGCGACGACAGTCATATACTTCGACTCGTCGAACGGTAGTCCAAACACGATGTTGTCCCGAATGGTCTTGGTTTGCAGCCAGTGCTCTTGAGCGCAGTAAGCAATCGTCGTGCCGGGTGCAACGCGTCGCCACCCGCCCTGGGTGTGAGCACTTCCTGTGATAGCGTGCAGAAGCATCGACTTGCCGGCACCGGCAGAGCCATGGATGAGAACGAGCTCGCCTGGTTGCACGCTGAACGTCACGTTCTGAAGCAGCGGTGAGTCACGACAGACGATCACCACGTGCTCGAGCGCAATGACTGGCGGAGTATTCGTGGGGGAAGAGGACGGTATCGGTGGCCGATGGTTGACGACGGGGACCAGCGGCTTGATGACTATTGGATCGAGTGCTTGGGCTGATGAGTGGCCGTTCTTGAGGTGAACGAGGCAACGCGACAGGTCGTGCAGCTCGTTGCTCATACGCTCAGCGAACAAAGCAACCGCGAACACAGCGTTGATGCTGATGGTGCTGCCTTGAGTCATTCGCGCCAGCAAGACAAGCCCAACGGCCAATCTGGAGGTGCCGAACGTCATTCCGAGTCCGATGATCTGGTAAATCAGTGCACGATAGTGAACTGGGTGCTCGCGTTTGCGTGCTGCGAGCACACGAGCAGCCAGCACGGCGTCCCATGCATACAGCCGGATAGACAACAACCACTTGAAGTAATGATGGATCTTCTGAGCGGTGACGCGATGCAACGTGAACCAGCGAGCGTTTGCTTCGGCGTGCATTGCCAGAGCGCAGCCTACGCAGCAATTGAGCAGCAAACATACCAGTACGGTCATCGTGCCGATGCCAGCACCAACCAGAGCCTCCAGCAGCAACCAATCGCCAATGATCGCAGCCAACTGCGGAAAGAGCTGACAGTAACATGAAAGCGACGTGCTCAGGTTCTCAATATGCTTCTTCCACACGTTAAAGAGAGTGTGGGGCGGACCAGCATTCGTTTCTTCTTCGACATCTTCATCACTCCCAACGCTTCTCGATTCGCTATCACAGGCTGCTAGAGGATTGCTGAGCACGTATTCGATCAAAAACGACTGGAGAGCACCGGACACACAGATGTTTGTCTTGATGGTCTCGAGCGCAGCGTGCTCGTCCGCCACAACGGCCATTACGTGCGCAAACTGGAGCAGCACGATCTGCCAGCACAATGACGCAAATGCCGGAGACGATGGGACGATTGTCAATGTCTTGATCAGTAGCAACAACAGTGCTCCAGCACTAGCGTTTGCTAGTGTGCCAAGCACGGCCCAAGCTGATATCCGCAGCAGCCGTCTCCTCTCCATGATCCAGATGAGGCACCACAATCCTCTGCATGGTGTCTGCAACGCCAGCCCTAGTTTTGTGCGTGCGTGACTACACTGGTAATCTGCTGGCAATGGTGCAATCTGATCCATTGAACGGAGACGCGCCCGTCGACTCGCGCACATGCGCCTGAGCCACGTTGACGACGACGAGGGTGAGCGACCTTCAAGCTGGGTCATGACGTCTTCATGGAACCAGAACAGTAGCCATGCCAGCCAGGAGCACGTACACTCGGGATGCTCATTCTTGATGGCAGCGGCGCCATACACGAGCGCGCTGTCATCTTCCACAGCAGCGATCGTGCCGTAGTCAGCGACCTGTGCCGTCGCCATGAATGATCTCGTTGACCTCTGCGCAACTGAACCGACACTGAACCGTTGCGGCCACGGCCGACGGGCACCCTGGCGCATAGAACGGCCAAATGGCACTGAACGGTCAAGATGTCACTGATGTCAGTATCCAACATGACAGTAAAATGTGTGGACCACACACTGATCTTGCACACAGTGTACCCAAATCTGGAGACAAGAACTTGAGGTCGACGACCTGGGATCTGATACGGCAGCGGATCATGCCCGAAGGATGGCAAGCTCAACAGCTACCCGTGCATGCAGCAGCTTATGCCTGGTAACGTTGTGAGCTTGAGCATAAAGGGGCACTCACTTGCTATTTCGCGTAATTCCAGCGACGCTACAGGAGCTCTCCTCTTCCTCAGCATCATGAAGGTCTCGACGTTCATCACTGGCGCCCTCCTCGGCTTGGCAACGCAATTCGGCACCGTCCATGCTGACCTCAGTCCAATCACCATTAAAGGCTACAAGATGTTTGACGCCAAGACCGGCCAGTACTTCATGGTCAAGGGCGTCGACTACTACCCTCGCCCAAACGCTGGTGAACTCGACGTCAACAACTACGACTTCTTCTCGGACGACCACGAAGACATTTGGTCGCAAGACCTCCCGTATTTCAAGCAGCTTGGTGCCAATGCCGTGCGCTTGTACGCCGTCAATCCAACGATATCTCACGACAAGTTCATGTGTGCGCTGCGTGCGCAGGGCATGTATGCACTCATTGATATGGGTGCATCGTGTGAAGGCTGCTACATCTCGACAGACACGGCGCCAAAGTGCTACTCTGGAAGTATGAAGACGCGTGGTGAGATGATCATTGGCGCGTTCGCCAAGTACGACAACGTGTTGGCATTCAGTGCCGGCAACGAGATCAACAACGACCACAATATCGAGAACTTTGAAAACGCACCATGCCAGAAGCGTTTTATCCGCGACCTGCGCAAGTATATCAACCAGTGTGGGCTGCGGCATATTCCAGTTGGCGTGGTCATGTCGGATCGCAATCGGATGGAGAATGCACAGTATTACAACTGCCGCACGGATCCGAAGGACGAATTCGAGAACGTTGAATGGTATGGCATCAACGTTTACTTGTATTGCGATGCTACGCAAACCACCATCGGTGGTGGCTTCCAGAAACTGTTGAATGACTTCCAGTCGATCAACCCAGCGGCTCCGGTACTAGTGACCGAGTATGGCTGCCTCAATGAGGGTTTCCCCAAAGTTGGAAAGTATGAAGCGCAGCGCACGTGGACCCAAACAGGTTGGCTCTACTCGCAGCAGTTCCGTGATGTCTTCAACGGCGGCTTCGTCTTTGAGTACTCGACGGAGCGGGCTAATTCCAAGTCCAAGTCCGACTATCCGTTCACGAGCTTTGGCGAACAGAACTATGGTCTCGGTTACTACTCACCGGCAACGTGCGATCATTCGAAGACAAAGTGCACGTATAACAAGATGCCCAACTTCGACAACCTGGCTGACAAGTACAATCACACCAACGCGTCTGACGAAACCACAATGACAAAGTTTGAGCCAGCATCCAATCGAACGCAGCCGACGACATGTCCGGCACAAATCAAGGCTCTCTCGAAGTTTGATTGGGGCAACACAACGAATACCAAATCTCTGGCTTGTCCAACGAAGACGGATCAGTTCGTCTGTCCAGGGCAGAGTTCCAGCGGTAAGTGGACAACGAGCACAAAGGGAAGTTCTCCAGGCAGCGACGCCGGCACAGGCAGCAAGACCACTGGCTCAAAGACCTCCGGCAGTGGCGTCCGAGGCGCCAACGCTACGACGCCAACGCCGACACCAACGTCTACACCCAAGAGCACAGCGACGCTGGCCACGTTGTCTTGGACGTTGACCATGGTCGTGCTGACAGCGGCTGCGCATTCTTTGCTCTAACCACACCGTTGCCCCCTGCACCTTGACCTTCAAGATACTTTATTCGAATATTTAAAATCAATAGACGTTGCCTCACAGCAGACAAAGCTTGGACGTAGACGTGCGCATACGCGTTCTTGCTGTTCTCGCTGACTTGTTAAATACTGTGCAGGTTCGTTCGCCCTTCTCATCTCACATTTTTTAGAGCGCCGAAATCGTCGCCAACGCAGCGACGAGGCCGACTGTCCACGACACACTTGCAATGACCGCTGCGCTTTTGTTGTTCGTCGCGGGTGCTTGCGAATCGGTGGCTTTCTTGGCGTCACCACCACTCTTGCTGCTAGTCGACGACTTGGTTGGTTTGCTGCCCTTGGACGAGCCCGTCATCGCGCGTGAACTGGAGCTAGAACCCGAGCTAGCGCCAACAAACCACTTGCCGCTCGACTTCTGGCCTGGGCACACGAATTCTTCCTTCGGTGGGCAGTCGAGCGACTTGGTGTCCGTGCTGTTGGACCAGTCCAGACCCTTGAGTCCCTTAATCTCGATAGGGCACTTGGTTGGACTTGACCGTGCCGACGATGGCGAGAACTTGGCCATCTTGCTTTCATCCGAGGCGTCTGTGCTGTTGTATTGCTTGGCGAGATTGTCGAAGTTGGGCATCTTGTTGTACTTGCACTTGGTCTTGTCGTGGTCGCAGTCTTCAGGTGAGAAGTAGCCGAGACCGTAGTTCTGCTTCCCATACGACGTGAACGGGTAGTCGGCGTCTTTCTTCGAGTTGGCGCGTTCTGTCGAGTACTCAAAGACAAAGCCACCATTGAATACGTCGCGGAACTCTTTGGTATACAGCCATCCCGCTTGTGTCCAGGTGCGCTGGGCATCGTATCCATCCACGGTCGGAAACGACGGGTTCAGACAACCGTACTCGGTCACTAGGATGGGCGCAGCTGGGTTCATATCCGCAAAGTCGGTCAGCAGCTTAGCAAAGCCGCCGCTGGGCTTGGTGACCTTGGCATCACAGTACAGATACACGTTGATGCCATACCACTCGACGGTCTCGAACTCGTCATCTGGGCCCGTGCGGCAGTTGTAATATTGAGCGTTGATCATGCGGTCGCGATCCGACATGACGACACCGACAGGGATGTGGCGCATGCCGCACTCGTGGATGTACTCGCGCAGGTCCCGCACAAAGCGCTTCTGGCACGGGGCGTTGTCAAAGTCCTTCATCGTTGGGTCATTGTTGATCTCATTGCCCGCGCTGAACGCCAACACGTTGTCGTACTTGGCGAACGCACCGATGATCTGCTGGCCACGTGACTTGAGCTCACCCGAGTAGCACGCTGGGGCTTCATCCGTCGTAATGTGACAGCCCAGGCACGACGCACCCATGTCAATGAGCGCGTACATGCCCTGCGCGCGTAGCGCACACATGAACTTGTCATGACTGACTGTCGGGTCCACAGCGTACAAGCGCACAGCGTTAGCGCCGAGCTCCTTCAGATAAGCCAAGTCCTGCGACCACACGTCTTCGTGGTCGTCCGAGAAGAAGTCGTAGTTGTTGACGTTGAGCTCGCCGGCATTCGGCCGTGGGTAATAATCCACGCCCTTGACCATAAAGTATTCGCCCGTCTTGGCGTCGAACATCTTGTAGCCCTTGATCGCGATGGGATTGAGCACTTGGGCGTGGGCATCATGGCAGAAGGCACCGAGCAGAGCCACAGCGCTGCCAACGAGCAAGGCCGAGAGCTTCATGAGGACGCGACGGCGTGGGGGAGCGTGTGACTGGGTTCAGGTGAATTGTTGAGTGAGAGGTGCTGGCGGTGGACACGACAGGCAAGCAGAGGATTCTCTGGCTGATGCTGTTTCACCCGCGACATCATCCACCGTCCCAAACTTCCAGGGCCGCCTCGTGCTTGTCACTGGTGACGCCTTTCGCGTCCCACTCAATGCCCATGGACCCAAAATTTCGAACCCAATTGAACGCTGCTGCCCCCGATCTCACCAATCAGCTCGTTTCATACACGCGTCACCACCTGGGGTACCGCGTTGCCACGGATTGGTGTGAACCACGTGAAACCAGTGTGCACCGGATTCTCGAACACAACAAAAAATCTGGAAGATCGCTCTCGGCTCGTTGGTGTGGCTCGGTCGGCTCGTGATCTTGGCGGGGGGTTACAGTAAGGCTGACTGCAACAAGCCCACCGAGCCAGGAGGGCCATTGAGCCAAGCCGAGCCAAGCCAAGCCAAGCCCAAGTGGACACGGAAGTGGCGGCATCGACCACCCCGCACCGCTCGACAAAGAGCGGAAGGAAGCGGAAGACCAAGGCTCCACGCCCGTGCGCGACCAGGGACGAACCATGGCTGTACGTGAGATCTATATATATGTGTGTGGATGCTTCATGCTGCTGGGTGGCGAATTAGCGAGACTGAGGCTCGCTAGGGAGGCTGCTAGGTGGCCCTGATTGCACCTCAATGGAACGATTGTCTGACGGTGGCGTTGGGTCGACATGACAGGAAGTTGGAACGAAGCACGCGAATGGAGCCGTGAAGGGCAAGATAAAGGACGCGGCAAAGGATCAGAAGCACGCCGAAGACGCCCCAGAGGATGACGTCGACAGCGGGGAGAACGATGACGCTGAGGGCCACGATGATGACGACGCCGAGAATGACACTGGCGACGACGACGAAGACGCTGGCGATGCTGACAGCGCTGAGGAAGAGCAGGACTCCGTCGAGGAAGACGACGATGAGCAAACCGCCGAAGACGACGACGATGAGGAAGCCAACGACAACGAAGAGGTTGCTTTGTCCTATCTGTACCAAAAGATCGAGGTACCTAGCCTGTTTGGCAGGAGCAAGGTGCAACATCGGCAGACAGACCGCGGTGCCGCACGGACATTTCTCATTGCAGCAACGGGAATGGGATAGAGATGTGTGGCTTGTGCTGGCTGCCGGTGCATGACTCATGTCGGAAAAGAGTGCTAACGGTGATATGTCGTGTGGTCAGGATGACGAAGATGATAACGACGAAGACTACGAGGAAGCCGGTGGCGAGGAAGATGACGACGACGACGATGCCGATGAAGACGATGATGCACCACCTGGTGAGTCCGCTCCCCCTGCACATTTCGTTGCATGTCCAGCTCAGCTGATGCTGTTGTGATCATCCACCAGCCAAGAAGCAGAAGAAGTAGTGTGTAGGAGTCGTTTTGCAAAATGGGAGGCACGTTGTGTAGTTGACGCCACCGCAGCTTGTGGGTTGCCGATAGATCATGTAGGGACCCCGCAAACCCAAGCAGCGCGTTGTCCTCACGACCACCGTGGTGCGCCCGCCTCTTTCCTCCTTCGGTGACTCGCGGGGGGTGAAGCGCCTTTGTAAGTCAAGTTAACACGTGCATTTCGTTCTTGCATTACTACGGAGACGAGATACCAGCGCACCGATGATGCCGTCCCCTTGCTCGCATTTAATCAGCCGACCATGGTGCGCTTACGCCCCCGAAGACGGACCTGCGACAGCTTCTGGAAGACCGAGTCAGCGCGACGCGAGCATGCCTTGTACGCACGCAGCACCTCCGACACCTGGGGAACATTGCTTGTCAGTGATCTGTCGTCTCAACGCACGCGGGCAAGGTCAACACGTACCAACACTTCGGATTTGACGTGTGTGCTGTTGAATGCGCGTTCCATGACGTACAAGTCCACTGCCTTGTCTTCTGGCAGTGGTTGTGAGTTGGCCAGTCCGAAATCGATGATCACGACGTCAGAGGCATCGCCCGAGTGCAGCATCATGTTGGACGTCGTCAGGTCACCATGCACGATCTCGGCATTGTGCATCGCCGCGATGGCGACGCCAATACGATACGACAGCTTCAATGCTGCAGCACTGTACTCGCCATCTATCCACCACAATGCGCGCGCTTTGTCAGTTACTGATGGCATTGCCACGAACGTATTGCCGCGTGCGACTCACTCTGCTTCCACTCAGCGCGAAGGAATTCCTTGACGCTGCCGCCGCAAATCTTTTCTGTGTACAAGCGGCCTTGGTCCTCGTCGATGAGGTAGATGCATGGCGTCAAGACGCCCGACTTGCGGCACTTGATGATGCATCGCGCCTCCTGGATCAGTCGTCGGTGCGACAGCTTCTTGTCGAGGATTGGCAGGCGATACGACTTCTTCACGCGTTCCTTGACGATGCACGGACGACCCGCAAACACCGTCTCGTAGACTTTCTGAGAAGCATCCGAGGTCGCACAGTCAGTCATGTGCAATCAGTGTTGAGGCAGCCAAGACGCACTGCACGCACCGCTTCAGCACCTTGGCTGATCAAACGCCATTCCATCTGCGCCTCGGTCGCCATTGCAATTCCAGCCACGCGATGTCGCTGCCCACAGCGGGCCCTCCAGAAACCAAACAACGCAAAACACGAAATACGAACAAAGTTGCAACATTACCGTCAAGGCACCTTGACTGGATACAGTGCGCGCCAATGGTTTTCGAAAATCTAGGTTTTCACAGCTAATACCCTCTTTCTCTGGGAAATTCAGACATTGTAACTTTCACCACCAACCTGCGAAACCATTGTGCAAAGCTTAATATGTCTGACCAAACACAAATCCATTATCTGCCGACATAATTCCGATATGATATTTTCTGCGTGCAAGTGTCTACGGGCAAAGATAAAATTCATGCATACAATTTAGAAATACATCGACTTGGTCGCCATCGGAGCGGTTCAAGTAAGCCAACTGCTTGCCACGCGCTGTATAAAGCGTTTCCACCCGCTTGCGCATCGAAAGGACGAGTTTGGCAAGATATTCTTCAGGAATTGCGTTCCAACACTCGAGAACAGCCTTTTTCAGATCCTCAACCTAAAAAACTGCCTTCCATTGGCGTACACAACGTGCATCATGTAGCCCCACACATTCTCGATCGGATTGAGGTCTGGAGAGCGTGCGGGTCACGTCATGACATCGACATTGTATCATGGAGAGCGAAGAGATCGGCAACGAGAGCGAATTGGCCGCCCCAAGCACAGACAATGATGTAAAGGATACTGCCAAATACAGCACCCTACCACAATACAATACCATCGGGCGTTCTCCACCGCTCATTACACCATTCACATTACAGCACCGTCGTCGAAATGCCAACCCAGCGAATGCCCAAGACATACAAGGAGAAGAAGGAGGTCATCACGTGGATAGAAACGTCAGGCGGCGGTGTTCCAACGCGCGCGGAGAAGCGCTTCAGAGATGTTCTTGGCTGGAAGGTCTCGGGTGCGCAAATCCGCTGCTGGTGGAAAAACCGCGAGGCCGTCATGCAGGCGACAGACACGCGTCTCCGCATGAGTGGCGGAGGCAGCAAACCGGTTCTTGGAGAGCTCGAAGATCTGTTGTTCGACATGATATTGTTTCGGCGCGCGAACAACGAGAAGGTGACCAGAATTTGGATCCAGACGCAGGCGGTCAACCTTGCGCGCGAAGAGCTTGGCAACGAGACGTTTCAGGCATCCGACAATTGGCTCGCGTCGTTCATGCAGCGGTACCACTTGTCACTGCGCAGAACGACGAACCTGACTGTTCTGTCGTCTGAAGAGCTGGTACAACGCGCCTTCAACTTTCTCGCGTATCTGGTGGAGCACCTGCCGCTCTGGGAGCTTGATCGCGTCGTTCTGATGGACGAAATGGCTGTGTTTTTTGAAGATCCTCGGCGCCAAACGGTTAACGAGATGAGCGCTCGCCATGTTGTCATGAGGACGACGGGCTTTGCATCCATGCAGATGACCGTAATTCTCGCGGTGACTGCAGCGGGAAGAAAACTCCCTCCCGTGATGATTATGAAAGGCAAGAACGTCACAGCGAAGGTGGAGAAGCGCTGTGGGGTGTACATCATGCCGCAGCCCAGCGCATGGACCAACAAGGAACTGCTGATTGAATGGCTGGACATTGTGTTTCCATCCGTTCTGGACCAAGTCAAGACGAAGGCCATCATTTGGGATTCGATGAGAGCGCACATTGCTAAAGTTGTGAAGGCTCATTGTGCAAAGAAGAACATTGCCATGGTCGTCATTCCCGGAGGTCTGACGCCTTATGTTCAAGCAGGAGACATCGGGATCTACAAGTCATTCGAGAACAAGATGTCGACTCACATCAACAAGTGGAAGAGATTTGGCCGCGTTGAGTTTACGCGAGGTGGCAACCCAAAGCCACCAAACATCGACGAAGTTGTGCAGTGGGTCCGCCTGCGTGGGCAGAGGTGCCCGAGAGCGTTGTGATGGAGTCAGTTTGGTGTGCTGGTTTCGATCCGGACTTCACGCACTGGCACATTTCCAAGCATGGTGTCTACGGGGAGGCATTTTCAGCCAAATGGATTGCTGAGGATCGCGACGGTACTCAGATCCCCTCCACTGTGACGACTTGGCGGATGGTTTTGACGACCTCCTGGAGATTTCATCGTGAAAATACAATACCCTGCCTAAACCAATACCGTCGGCCAAAACGCATGGTGCTATCCCCATAGTATACGGTTCTGTATTTGGCAGTATCCGTTATTTGGTGCCGTTCTTTTCAATCTGAAGCGCCAGCGCAAGCAAGAATACTGGCAGTGCATCAAATTAGCGGCCTAGACCGAGTTCTCCCAGTTGCCTCGTGAGCAGCTCACGTTTGATCACGCTGACTATGCGCAGTGTTTGCGGTGCAAGCAGCAAATATACTCGGTGTCAGCCAGTACATGAAGACAACGCACACAGACCTTGTGGAGCAGTACCGTCAAAATCACCCACCCGTGAAGAAAAAAGCGGAAGAATCGACGATACGTGGGTCAGCACCAATCCGATCTAGTGATGCGCCCAGTTCCTGCAGACCAGCTCAGGCGTTAGCCGGCGAAACATTCGTGCTCTGGGTTGCAGAGAGCATGCGGCCACTGACAATTGTTGAAGACAGAGGCTTCATCGACTACATCAACTTTGTTTTAAACGTAATTGGAGGTGTAAATCTGAAAATTTCTGGTCGTGCGGCAGTTCATGTAGGGATTCAATGCTGCACAGCCAAGCAGCGTCAACAGCTTCTGCCACAAATTGAATGTGTTTTTCCCCCTCTATTCGCTGACTACGGATATTTGGACGGACAGTCTCCGCGCCTTTGCTTTACTCACACATCACTGTGTGAATGAAGGTTACCAGAGTCATAACTACCTGTTGAGCGTCGGAAGTTTTCCTGGAAAGCATGATGCTGATCGGACTGCGTGTGTGCTTGAATCCAGTATGAAGAAACGGAGTCTTGGAAAAGAGGGACGTACAATGCTGGTACGCGACGATGCTTCAAATGCGGTGTGTGTGGCGACACGACTCAGAGTTCGGCGCATGAGTTGCGTAGCACATTCGCTCCATTTAGTTGTCGCTGCAGCATCATTACAGACACGAATCCAAAAATCAGCCGAGTCAGGGCAAGATCCGATGGGGTTGATGAAACCCCATCGCAGATATTCACGCTTCATCTACTGCGTGACTGCCACAATGCAGTCCGTATTGAGCCACTCATTTCTGGCAAGCCGAAGGACGTGAAACCCATTGATTGCCAATCCATCCACGATAGTGTCTTTCAATCCCAAGCCCTGGAGCGCATGAACGTGCTTATTGACGGGCACAGCGTAGATAGAGTCAAACGGAGCTGGTGGGCGGTCACCTTTCTAGTTCACAGTATGTACCCACTTGATCGCACTGTTGACACTGTCGAGCTGTTCCTTGGCCTCGTGATTGCGATGCATAATGACAATATCAACAGGATGAACGTACCCATATCCTGGAATCAAGACGACGAACTTATCTGTGTCGTCGACTTTCTTATTGTTAACGTGGATGCGATCAATCTGCGCAAACACGTTTACGGTTAGCCACACTGAGCACTACAATTTACCACCCGAACAAGTGGTACAACAACGCACCCAGAACAATCTGAACAACATGACCTACCATTGTGTCCGCCAGTTGCAACGAAAAATTGCGCTGCCGCAGCATCGCAATGCTGCTTGGCGTGACTGGAACATTCTTCCCAGCGGCCAAATCGGTCGCCATTGCACGGACCTTCGCAATTCGAGCAGCGCGATCTTGCTGACTCTTTTTGCGGCGACTTGGTTTCTGCGATGCCGCTGCCAACGTGAATGTTGAAACACATGATGGAGATACACCAGGAGCAGCCTCTTTGAACTCAGCAGGAGCAGCATCTTTGGACTCCTCATCTTCAGATAGCTTGCGCAGTCGAAGCGTGCGGCGACGGGACGGAGGTGTCGGTAATGTTGGTGGTTTTTCGTCGGATATGCTCGTAGGCGCAGGCGACCGTGTTTGCTCCTGGTCAGAACAAAATTGCAGTTACAATTATGCACACAGAACATTACCAAAATGATAGCAATTCTTCTCACCGTGTCTATTCCGGTTGCGCGTTGCGATTGCGAGCTCATCTCGATAGCTGGAAGCTGATCCAGCTGTGATTCGCACGTGCTGACAGGGTACCAATCGACAACTCGCAGTCGCCCTCCTTTCAACACAATTTCCATAAACTCTGTGAGGCTGTTCTCGATAGCTCGAACTCGTCAATATCCCGAATGCTGAATCCTGGCCATAAGTGTATGGTATCTGTCTTGGCGCGATAGGGTATCTCGAGGCACCGGCTTGGACGCTGGCTGGGTAGCAAACCCTGTCGAGGTGATTTCGCCATCCGTGATGTCGTTAGGTGATGCTCGAAGTGACCATCGTGCTGGTAAAGTCATGAACGGAATCACGCTCTCGTACTTGCGCTGGGTTTTCCCCGTCTTGCGCAGAAAGAACACGTGTCGAGATGGTAGTAACTGAGTCTTCGAGAACAAGCAGCTGCATCTGAAGTCGCCAGTGTTCACAACATAGTTTTCGCCCGGCATCTCGCGACCAACTTCAAATAGGCCATTTCCGATTGGACGAACCACGTAGTCAATGCTTCAAATTCCAATCTTATATTCTGGGACGACAAGCTTGCAGGCGTACACGGACAGCGCTCCCGCCAATTGCTGCAGCTCGGCGTCATCGGACTCACCTGCCAGCACGACCCGGCGTCCAATCTTTCCCAACAAAGCGATGTACTGGTCCTCGCAGCCTTGTAAAAGCTGGAACAACGTGTTCTTACAGTCATCCATGCAATCGTAAGGCTCAATGATGTCCTTCAGCTTCCCCCAACGAGATTCCAGTCTGTTCGGACAGGCTCGGGGTGAGTTAATGTTAGGCTACACAACGAGGCATTGAGGCATACCTGTTATTTGTGTTGTTGCCTAGATGGGGACAGTGCCGCGGAGATATGCTGCCCATCGTTCACGATCGCTATCCCAGTTCTTGACGAAGTAGGAAAAAAGATTGTGTTCTTCGTTGTTGTCGCACATCCGCAGTAAGAGACGACGAGATGCAAGGTAGTCGCTTTCATCCTTGGCATACACCAACGATGCCATGATCGCTTTGATATCTGCTTTTTTTCAGCGGGACTATCGAACAACGCGACCACCTGTTTGTCGAGATACTGGATGACGTGGAACTGGCATAGCAGGAAGCGAGCTTTTGGAAAATGTGTCTTCAGCACTCTGATGAGTGTCTCATCTTTATCAGTCACGACAACGCGGACATTTTTTGAAGCTGGATTGAGCTTGCAGAATGTGGAGCATGCATCATTGAGATTTTCAATCATTTCATTTTTTTAGTACAGCCATCTGCACGTACTGGCCCTGCCAAACATCACACTGAATAAGCTGCATTGCATTGGAGCGCGAGCGTTAAAGCCTCAAACCTTTCCAAACACGTCTTGACAAGCAAACCCAAGCAGACTGTGGTGGTTAGCGTTCGTGCCGAATGTCGAGTCAACGAAAAGAACTTCAGAAAACGCAGCAAACATTTTCTTCATCGCCTTCGTCTGGAACACAAGAGTCTGCAGCACGTTCGAGTCATCGACGAACACAGTCGCGGTGTTGCCACTGGCTTGGCAAAACTCTCTTAGCAATCTTTCAGTGCAAACATCCGCACTGTCGCGACTGGCCTTGTGCTTGCATCGCGTTATGAAGTTATGCACAGCTTTCAACGTCACCTTCTTGCCTGTTCGTAAATGCTCGGTGAGAGCAATTGGTAGTTCGTTCGGGATGGTTTGTTCGGGACAACGTTCGGGGTGCGCAATTGTAACTTACCAGTCTGCTCTTTGAGGTACTTGCAGATTCCTCGGCTCTTCGCACCCGCCAACATCATGTTCTCTGCCTCTTGTAACAGCTCTCGATCAACCACGCGCCGACGCTCCACATAGTGCTCGTACAAATGGCATTTCTAGCGTGATTGTGGCCACCTGTCGCGTTCACGTGAATGCGAAAGTCACCATTTTTCGTACCAACCAAGGTCGCGTTGATTCGCGCGAGGCACTCGATGTTGCGAACGACATTGTGGTGGCGCACGCCACTACCACGAGGCTTGTAGGGCATGCCGTGGGTGCACAAAAGCGTCTTCGAATAGTGGATCCACTCGGTAGGCAATGGACGCGATTTCGACGGTTTGTGGCCCACTCTGGTTCAATCTGGTGGTTGCGCGCGGCCACGGCTTTACACGTCCGCAAGCTGAAGAGCTGCCATGTCTTCTCGGAAAACTGCTCCAGCTCTGAATGAAACTCGCGCCACGAGGAGAAGTACGCTGGAAATCCTGCCAAAAAGAGCGTGTCGCTTGCAGTCTGGGGGTCAACAATTTGCATCATGATCTCGTGAATTCCATCGGACTCATCGTTCGAGCTGGCGCGACATCACGAGAATCTCCACCGCGGTCAGGTGCGAGCTGTCTGCCATCACTGGAACCTTACTCATCGTCCAACGGGAGTCGTGGACCGTCACTGCAAACAACGCGAGCAATTTGCTGCGGCTGCGACCTCACCTGAGCTGCTTGCTGAGCCGGCTCATGACGCTTCGCAGCGCGCGTCTTCACTCCAACTTCGGAATCACTTTTCACGCGCTTTTCTCGCTCGTCGCTGGAAACGCTGGTGCTGTTGACAGGAGAAACGGGGAGGAATGCGAAATCACAGCCAACGGCCACCGCAGGTTTTTAATTTGTGAATGTCGGAAATATAATGCATAGCTTTCCCCAAGCCCTTGATGAGTTCAGACAGTTGCATTTGAGTCCAGAGAGTGGGATAGTTGCGTACAATATCGCACCCCGAACACGACCTTACATCCACAACATGTTCGGGGGGCGCAGCTTTTCTCGCTGACGTCAGGGCCTGTGTGGTTGGAGGGAAAACCAGAACTGAATATATTGCAGGGTCCTTATATCCTACTAAGAAATATACCAAAACCTACATGTCCTACATATGTAATATTTATAAATGAAGGACCCCTTTGGCTGATAATGATCCGCATTTCAGCCAATCATGTGATGGGATTAATTGGCCCATTACATCATCCCCCCTTAAAGTGCGAAGGCGGGAGAAAGCCGAGAATAGCGACGGCCGGCGACACGGCCGCACGTGATGGCCCGCGACGCGAGCGTCGGGGATTTTGCTGTGTGGTCCCTGCGACCACACTGCAACTTACGAAGAAGTCTTGCAGCTGCCCGAAGACACAGAGTGAGTCAACTGCGTGTTGGCTCAGAAGACTTGCCGACGATGAGCGTGCGGAGTCGCTCACCGAGCGGCTCAGAAGACGGCGAGCTCCGGGATATCTGCACCTTCCAGGTTGGACGGGAAGGGTCCTGGAGCTGCAATGTGAAAGGATCGCGTCTGCGCGACGCGATCCGGCAGATCGAAGAAGCCACCGATGACCGACGCGCACCGATCGCGCGCGTCGTCCGCGATTTCGAGCGCCTCATGCGTGAGGAGCACACGCTGATCGTGACTCTCGACCTTGTCGACGACCAGGTCGGTGGAGGTGGTCCGCTCTGGACCATCTTGGATGAGAACCGCTACAGACTGTTCAAACGGCTCCGTCATAGCGACGAAAGCGCAGAAGGGAATCGCGAGCGCGAGCCCGCGATTCAGCGTCGGTATGTGAGCCCACCGCGACGCAACAGAATGGATACCACGTATCCCGAGGTTGAGCCTTGGGATTGCAGTCTCCTCAACGACCGCGACCGCGTCAATGCTGAGGCGCATCGACGCATCTTCTGCCGCTGGCGCTCTGCCAGGGTCAAGGATTCCAACATCACCGGCGAAGCGCTCCGGCAAGCCTGGAACGTGTTCGTCGTCTTGTACAATCGTGGCTCCGTCGGAGCCACCACCGAGCGCCGGTAGCGCGAGCGAGATCTCTACTCGCTACCGCCGTGCGTTAGGAGGTTCATCGAGTCTGTGCTCGCAACAGACGCCCTTGCTACGCGTATCTGCGTTGCACAAGCTGCCCAGGATGCACGACGTCCGCGGCAATGCGACCCGGACTCGAAGACCGGGACCGAAGCGTCCGCCGCCCTCCGCGCGACGAAGAGCAGTCTCGCGTCATGAGGAGGCTCGACGACGACGTGCTCTGGGAGACGCGTGCGTAGCGACCGACTATTCGGCGCTACGCAGATCTTGCTGACGTTCATACGCAAGTAGAACGTACAGAACGTCGCGAAGAAGCTCGCGAAGTGGCTCCCACGTATCCTCCTCGGGAGGATACCCCAGCCATCGGATGCGATAGAAGCGCTCCGAGGCTCGACGCTGACCCCGTCAATCCGCTGCTGGCCGCGCCTCGTGAGCAACGAGGCGCTCAACAATCCAACGTCGGTCACCCGACGTGTCGAACAGTGGAGGTGGAGCGTCTCGAACGAATCGAGGCGCTGTGTGGCCGGATCGCTGGTGACGTCGCTCGCGTAATGACGGCAATGCGAGCGACGCAGGGGCACGTGGAGGTGGTGCGTCGTGAGCGCCACCTGTTGATGGGCGAGCTCCGCGAGATGCATGCGGAGCTCCGGGCTTCGACTGCGTCGGGTGTTCCGACTGCAGCGGCACCGGTGGCCGCTGCTCCAATGCCTGCGGTGTCGGCACCGCCGACGCTAGTGGCTGCGCCGTGGGCTTGGCCTTGGGCGCTCCACTTCGGCCACCCACCTGGAGCGAGCGCTCAGCCGATGGCGACAATCGTGAGCGCATCACCGCGGGTGCCGACGGTCGAAGATCCTCGTCACACAGCTCTAAGTGTGGCGCCCGAGGCAGCGGGCGACGATCTACTTGTGCCTCCGGCGCGGGAGGCGCCGAATTCGACGGCTGCGAGCGACGTGACACTGACTCTGTCGCCGGCTCGCTCGGCGACATCTGCGATTGCGAGGTCGATCCACCGTGATCATCCTGGAAGTGATCCTCGTGACGGTGATACCGCTTGAGGCACCCAACGTAGAACGTCGGGTGCAGTCGCATCCTTGACGGGATGTCGAGAGTGTACGCGTGGTCTCTCGCGTGCGTCACCGTGAAGGGGCCGATGAACCTGGGTAGTAACTTGGTGGATCCACGGCGTGTTTGGTTAGGTAAGTCGCTGATAGCATAACATTGTCCCCAACACGGAACACTTCAGCGTTCGAGCGGTTGTGAGCGCCCGCTCGCTCTTTTTGATTGTCCATGGCTTCCGCCATGGCGTCTCGAACGAATCGCACGATCGCATCGCGCGATTTCAGGAACGACGTCACCGCTAGTGACGTCACGTCGATCTCGTGCGACGGCGTGAAGCCGTCGCGTTTTCCTGGGTTGTCGCTTGGTTGAAGTGACTTGGATGTCAATCGAGCTGTTGTTCGAGTCACGCGACGCTCCGTTGATGGCTCTGTGTGGGTACTCGTGGAACGAGTCACACGACGCTGGGTCGGTGACTCGGCTTTAGCGCTTGAGTTGGGTACTCGATGCCGCCTGCATCTTCTTGTTGCTTTTGTGAGCCGCACGGGCTGTGCCGGCGGCTCTTCGTCCTGTCTTCGAGTCACGCGACGTGACATCGGTGACTCGTCCCTGGACCCATCGAACTCGCACTCGCTCGAGTCATCTGCATTTGCGTCGCTGTCGGCAGCGCCGCCATCCGATCCGAGCACACCTGGATCGTCACCTGAGACATCGCCATCAGCAGCGACGTCAAACGTTCCAGCTGGCTGAGGCTGGGACCCTCCCCCACCAAGAGTGGAAGCAACGATGGACGCCGGGACTCGAGGATGGCGTCCATAGTTCACGAAGAACGGCGTCAACCCGGTTGACGCGTGCACCGCGTTGTTCATTGCGAATTCCTGCCGTCTTCGACCGTGCGATTGACTCGCTCGGTTTGGCCGTCCGTCTCCGGATGGGCGGCTGTGGACATATGCAGTCGCGTTCCCATGCGACGCATGACGGAACGCCAGAACGTGGCCGTGAACAGTGGATTACGGTCAGAGATAATGTCATCCGGCATGCCGTGATGTCGGAAGACCATATCCATGAAGATTCGTGCAGCATCTTCCGCTGTGACTTGGCATGACACAAGTGCAAGATGCACCATCTTGCTCAGGCGATCCACAAAGACAAGGATGCCGGTGTTGCCGCCGGCATCCGGACGGAGGCCGAAGATGAAGTCCATCGAGATGGACTTCCAACAGTTGCTGGGAACAGGCAGCGACCTCAGAGGCGCGCGGGTTGCCGGCGCAGGCTTCGTGCTCTGGCACACCTCGCACGTCTTGACGTACTTGCGGACCCACCGAGACATGGGGGTCCAGTAGAATACACGCGAGAGCGCGAGGAACGTCTTCTCGCGCCCGAAATGCCCGCTCGTGGGGGCATCGTGATGCTCCCAGATGAGACGAAGACGCAAGTCTTCGTCCAGTGGAACAACCACCCGTGGTTGCTCAGCAGCATCGACCTGGTACCACAAAATGGACCGTCTTGGAGCGCATAGCGATGCGCACACGCTCGGACCTTCGACGAAAGAGACTTCATGGAAGTCTGTGATGTCGCTGCCAGATATGCGAGCAGCGCGCGGCAGAACGCATCGTGCTGGTAGACAGCGATGATCTCATCACGCAACGTGCTCACCACTGGGGTGGTAGCAGAGAGAGTCGCCGCAGACGACGACTCTGTGCGAAGGCAGCGGATGCACGAACACTGTGCATCATCCGATGATCCGTGCTCGCGCCCAGCCCTTTGGCGCAGAGGAACCGTGCTGGGCTCATAAGTACAACGAAAGTGTACTCTCCAATTTTTACAACGAAGTTGTAGTCGGCGAAGAACGAGAGCCAGCGTGCCATGCGCTGACTCATGTGCGGGCTGACCGTCGACTTTCTGAGCAGATAGACTCAAGCGCATACTTCATCGCAAGTAGCTCCTTGTCATGCACCGGGTAGTTGCGTTTCGCCGGCTTCAGCTGGCGGGACTGGTACGAGACGACGCGCTCCTGTTGCGCGTCGTCGAACTGCATGACCGCACACCCGATGGCGTAGTCGCTCGCGTCGCACACGACGTGAAAGGGCTTGTCGAAGTTCGGCAAGGCCAGCACCGGAGCCTCGCGGAGGCTCTTTTTTACCTGTTCAAAGGCGGCTTGATGTTCAGCTTCCATTCCCACGTCACATCCTTCTTAAGGAGCGACGTTAGCGGGCGCACTAGGCCAGCACAGCCTCGCGTGTACTTGTGGAGGTAGTTGGCCAAGCCCAACCACTGACGCAACTGCTTGGCGGTCTGTGGAACCGGCCAAGCATCGATGGCATCGACCTTCTCGGGGTCGTCGCGAACGCCCTTGACACCCACGAAATCCCCAAGGACAGGGATTTCCTCCGCAAAGAAGATGCACTTCTTAAAATTTGAGTACAGCTTCTGCTGTCGCATGACGAGGAACACCTCCCGTAGGTGTTCCAGATGAACTTGGACGTCTGTCTTGCCATCCGTGGCACGACTGTGGATGAAGAGATCGTCGAAGTACGAACTCGCGAAGGCACGCAGGGTCTCATCACCTGCGTGACCATCCTGTTGAAAGTCGCAGGGCATTCTTCAGCCCCTGCGGCATGACCAGCCACTCCCATAGCGTCCCACTTGGGGTGCTCACCGCTGTGAGAGAGATGTCCCTCTCATTCATCCGGATCTGATAGAACTTGTCTTTCAGATCGATAGCACTGAACACAGTACTCCAGGACAAGGCGTCGATCATGTGCTTGCGCGGAATTGGCATTTGCGCCGGGATGGTCGCATCGTTCAGCTTGTTGAACGCATGAACGATGCGTCATCCCCCTGTGGCCTTCTTCACACAGAAGAAGGTCGGGCTTGAGTGCGGGGATTTGCTCTCCCGCATATGGTCGGCGCGCGATCGAGAGGCAAAGAACTCATAGATCGCTTCAACTTGGTCACGCGGCAGTGGCCACTGCCGCGTGACACAGTACTTCGTACCGGGCACGAGATCGATCTCGTGCCAAATGCCACGGTCCTGGGGCAAGGTGTCTGGCACCTTGTCGGGGAAGATGTCCAGAAAAGCTGGACCCGCCGCGACGACGACTTGTCGCTGCTGGAGCCGATGCGTCCATCGACTCTTCCTTTCAGAGGTCGAAGCCACTGCTTCGACCTTCGCCTTGGACGCATGACTCGCATGGATGCGCGTAGTCAATGCGCATCCAATGATGATCATCGGTGACTAGCCGATGATCTACTTCACTTGGCGTGGTGTGGATTGACACCACTCGGCTCTTTGCCCAGTCGACTCGTGGCTGGTACTTGGCCAGCCACGGCGTCCCCAGGATGACATCAAACCTGTCATCCAGATCCATGAGGATGAAGGCATCCTTCATCCTCCTGCCACAGGCAGAATAGTCGATGCGCGCGACGCGCCTCGGCATCTCCATCACTCGACCGTCGGCGAGGCGCACCTTGAACACAGAGGCACCTCCGTCGGGCGGGAAAAGAGTCGCACCACGTGCGCGACTTACCACAGCGCGTCGAACGAAGTTGTTCGACGCACCTGAATCGAGCAGGGCACGCAACGGCCGCTCGATTCCCTTCACCTTGAGCTTGAGATGATGAGCCCGGTCGCTCTCTCCTCAAGCTTCGCAGACTTCACAGCGCGTGTCGAGTTCGACATGCGAAGGCCCTGGCAGCTGCTGTCTGCAGCAGCAGCCACCTCCTGGCCGTCCGTAGGGCGGACCGCGTCTACTGACTGGAGTTGTTTTTTGGCTTGCGCTTCTGGCCAGCACCGTTGCCAAAGGCGCGTGGAGCACCGCCGCTGGTGGCCGGGGCTTGACACTTGGATGCCAGATGCCTAAGGCGCTGGCATCGGAAGCATTGGACCTTGGAGGGGTCCCGACGAGGTCTCTCATCGCGATGTCCATTGGCTCCGGACCTCCCGAGGGTGCCGGAGCCTCACGGAAGCCCCTGAAATTGGACTGCTTCAGCCCAAATTCCTCACGGAGCGCCGCATTGATGGCATCATCAAGCGACGCTGGGGTCTTCCGGAAGAGGGTGGTCTTCACCGGACCATCCTTCAGACCTGCCATGAACACAGCGAGCTGTTTCGTGGCATCCACCGGTGCTGTCACGATGGTGGACAGCACGTACCTGACCCGCTGCACGTGTGCATGCAGGTCTATAGTTCCTTACCGCAGGCGAAAGAACTTAATGCGCACCCGGAATTCATTCTCGGTGGCTGGAACGCAAACTGGAGTTCAGACTTGAACTCCGGCAAGCAACTCCTTGCCCATGCGCATGAGCGCCGACCATTCCCCTGCCGAGAGGTGGGGGAAATTGTCGTGGACAATCGAGACCCGTGGGGTCTCCACCACGCCATCTGTGCCGCCGACCGTGGCGGCACAGATGGCGACGGCGTTGCCATGGCGCAACGCAAAGAAAGAGTTGTTGGAAGGACTCCAAAGTGTACCAAGTGTAACGGGACTGTGGTCAGCCCCGTTACCACAGCGTACACGCTGTGCGCAGTCGAGGAAGCTTGCTTGAGCGAGGTTGGCCTCGCTCACTCGTCCTGACGTCCCGCTGACGTCAGGGCCTGTGTGGTTGGAGGAAAAACCAGAACTGAATATATTGCAGGGTCCTTATATCCTACTAAGAAATATACCAACACCTACATGTCCTACATATATAATATTTATACCTAATCCTAATGAAGGACCCCATTGGCTGATAATGATCCGCATTTCAGCCAATCATGTGATGGGACCAATTTGCCCATTACAAATTGCCGCAGACGGGAGAAACCCTGCAAGAGGTATCAACGTACGTGCAAGAAAATGCAACGACGCCATGCATGAATCGATGGCGTACATGCAAAGCATTGCCAGCTTTCGATTCATTTCAGCCTACTTTCAGCGTTCGGCAAAGACAAAATGCCGATCCAGCGTCTTCAAAAAGGTCGCACCTACCGGTCCTTGGGCTCATCATGAATTGCTCGACCCGATGGAGCAGCACGTTTGAGACGGCCCAGCGATTTGTCAAAGTGCGATTCGTTGGAGCGGTTTTTTGTATCAACTCTGCTCACGTAATAAGGTAGAGTGGAATTCAGTGATCGTCCCAAATTTAATTGTCCAAGCCCTGCGAAGTGGTATGCGATGGAATGTCATTGCGCGCTGCTTCAGCCATTCGTTCAAGTCACCATGCATTTGAGTGGGGAAGAATACCCAACGTTGATTCTTGCGTTCCCGCACCTGCCTTTGTTAAAACGGTGGTTAGAAAATGAAGGCTTTTTCGACGAGTTCAGTGCACACAACACTACATCGCGGAGGCGACGATGAAAGATGCAAAATGTGCGGAAAGCAATGCTTTTGCTGTTGCTTCACTGGGCTTGACATCGACCATCTTTGGCTCCTCTTGCTCAATCCAAGGTTAACGAAGATAATGAAATATCTGAAACCAGAGGAATCTCATTTAGCGCGGAAGAGTTTGATATTGGCGTTGATCGAGCTGCAACAAGCAACTCGACCATCGACGTTGCCAATATCAACTCGACCGTCATTTGTGTCTCCAATCCAACACCACAAAAATGTAACGGGTTTGATTTGGAGCTGTACGACGACGAAACCAGCTTATGACACTCTTCCGAATCGATACGAACTGATAACAGCTTGGCGTTGCAGCGCTCCCACGAGTTTATAACCTACTTTGTTCTTGCCTTAGGATCCAACGAGAATACGTCGACGTTAGAATAGTGGCGACAACATCGCCATCAGTTGCCCGCTCTCGCTCGAAAATGACTTGGTTGTGTCGCAACATCCGTCCCGTCGGAGCATCTGTTCTCCACAAGTGGCAATGTCGTCACAGCGAAACGATGCTCACTGAAGCCTGAATGGGTAGAGGACGCCGTTTTCCTTGCACAGAATAACAAGTGAATGTATGTTATGTCTGCGCTAATCCGTAAATGATCATATACGCAATCACTGCGTGTGGTGGCAATCACGAAAACACAACCCATTCTTCATAATCCCTTCTCTGATCGTGAATAGCAATCGCGAAATACTGGTTCAAGGATCAACACGGCAGAGGGCCGTGAGTTTCGACATCATCGGTGAAGAGCACGATAATACAACTCATGTCCAATCCTCCGATCCCATCACAGCGCGAATGGTTCAAACGCAAACCAATGAGAAGGGCATAGCGCCTGTGTAACAAATCGAACAGATAAAAATCGCCATCACAAGGCATTGTCAGCTAACAACATCCCATGAAAGACCATGACATGCGCACGAAGCCACTCACTTGAATTTGTCGACTGCTAAATAGTGCGCTTCTTGTTTGTAATTTGCGCCGTAGGACTTGGTATTGGTGCATCGCGGAGCATGCTTTGTGTAATGCGCGTAGATACAGTTAGCGACATGCTGTATAAAATGAACATGCATCCTACAAACCAGCAATCGACGACACGTCACGACACACATCCTCCATCACCATCCATTCCAAGACGAGCTCGCAACCATCCATCAGACGATTGGTCAGTAGCATAGCAGTAGATAGACATGCATGAGATCACTTACCTGTAATTCACTCTTGATTTTGCTTTGATCGCTACACTTGGTAGCACTTGCGTCTGCTTCCGCCCTCCGCTTCCTTGCCGCCGCGACTCCGTTCGGTCGCCTCCGTCAGCAGCTTCCGTCTTTGCGCAGCCGTCTGCGCTGCCTCCGTCCTCTGCCCGTCCGCTCCGTCCGCTCCATCCGCCCCGTCCGCCGTCCGATCGTCCGCCGGTCCGCCACCCCAGACACTGCTTTTGTCGGGGGAGGAAGGCTCACAAGTCACACGTGAGCAGGGTATTTTGTCCCTACTTTTACGGGTATTTTCGTCCCTACTTTTCTGGGTATTTTGTCCCTGGGTATTTTGTCCCTTTGCCTGATTTGGTAGTTATTCTCAGTTTACCCGGCAGTGTTAAAGCCTCGGTTAAAGGTTAGGGTATACTTTTACCGTTCCTAAATCCAAACTGTCGTGGACTGAATTATTCTGTCTCTCTGGTGCGGTGACGGTAGAGTGTTCCTGGAAGATTCCAAGTCGACTGTCCGACTGTCCGACTATCCGACTGTCCGACTATCCGACCCATCCGACTCGAGTTGGATGCCTCGCGCCCGTTCGAAGCGTTCACTGTACAAACCTCGTGCGTCCGTTCGTCAACCCGAAGACCTCGAGAAGGCGCGTGAAGACTTAATCGAATTGCTCGACAAGGCGCATCGACTGACGAAAGTCTTACTCAGTCCCACCAAGACACGTGTTGTGAGTGACGAACGAACAGCAAAAGCCGAACGCCTGATCCACCTCCAGCTGACGAAGATTATCGACGCAGAAACGTACATTACGTGTGGGATTGACAAAGTCGTGTTGATGAAACCTGCGGATACAACAAATTAAAATCGGTTTTTGATCACATCTGTGTTCAACTGTCTGAGAATTTATTCCGCGTTGTGTGTAACAAATTGTTGCTCACTCATCCACATCCTGCGCGTCTGCTCGACGGATCGAAGTCCATCAAGATGTCAGAAGACACCCAGATGGGGATGACGCCAATGGAGATGATGATGCGCATGTTCGAAGAGCACCGGAATATGATGCAACAACAAATGCCGTTGCAACAACAGATGCTGGACTCACTGCGTTTGCCGATTGCCCAGCCTGTTGTACAGCCTGCTGAAGACACTCGATCTCGAGAACTCCGTGTCGAAGGACTGGCAATGCCTAAGTTCGACGGCAAAACAGATGTTGCAGACTTCTTCTTCCGTGCAAAGCTCTTCTTCTGGTCCAAGAACATTCCATTCGACGACAACGCTCCGCAAGAAAGACCGCTATCGCTGATGTTACCAAGTCTGACTTGCACGGCTGCCGCATTGTTGCGTGAGTACAGTACAAACCATGGTAGCATTCCGTCCGTTCGACATCTGGAGATGCTGCTCACTCAGGAGTCTTAATGAGTATGTTGATGCGTTCCGACGTATCATTTGGAAAGTACGAGACATGTCCGACCTGGACAAGTCACACACTTTCAGAAAGGGTTGATCACTGAGATTCGTGAAGAGGTGAAGCTCCGACAGTTCCAGACAACGACCGATGCAATTGCTTTTGCGCAGACGTATGCTCGCACGCATGCTGTCTCATTGCGACATGGCAAACAGTCGAACCACCGCCAGAACAACAACAACGGCAATGGCAGGAAGCAACAGTTCGCCCCGCGGACCAAGTTTCCACCACCTGCGCCTGCGTCTATGCCTGCGCCACCGCGGCAGGATGGTCCGACTCCGATGGAAATCGACAATGCGCGCATGATCTCGAAAAACGATTGCCGCAAGCATAACCTTTGCTTCTACTGTCGAAAGCCTGGTCATCGTTTGAACGAATGTCGAAAGCGTCAGCAACGTGGGACTCCGTCATCGTCAGGACGCCTCGTGCAAACAACACGTCATTGCAGCCAGTCTCAGGTCCGTCTTCCGTGGATGTTCTTGAGACAATCCGCATGAGTGTTGCGAAGATTCAGGATCCTCCAGCTCCAAGGCACATTAGCGAACTTCTGCGTGTGAACGGCATGCTGAACGACAAGCCCATCACTATTCTCATCGATAGTGGTGCCGACCACAACATTGTGCGTCCAGGACTTGCTCTTTACAAGGTCTCCGAAATTGAAGTGTCAGCTGAACGATTCGATGGAACGAAAACGAAGCCTCAGAAGGTGTCTCGCTGCGTTGAAGCAGTAATGTTCAACGAGAAGAATTTCAACGACATTGCGTTTGTTGAATGGCCACTCTCTGATAATCACGATGTCATCCTTGGCACTCCGTGGTTACGTCAGTTCAATCCAAGGATCGACTGGAAAACCAACACAATTGAGTTCGAGTCATGTTCTTCTATAGCGCGATCGCAACTTGTGTCAGTCGAACCAAGCGCCTTTGCCGACGAACTCCAGCGTGGGAATTATGCTTAAGTGTACCACTTGAGTGTGACACCCAGCGAAAGACAAAGTATGTGCCGCCTGAGTTGCAGCCACACTTTGCTGAATTTCAAGACGTGTTTCCGGAGGAGCTGCCTGCTGTGTTACCACCGGAAAGAGACATTGCGCATGAGATCCATTTGAAGCCCGGTGCAAAGCCAAGTGCCAGAGCTCCGTTTCGACTTTCATAGGTTGAGCAAGAAGCACTGGACAAGTTTGTTGCTGAGTTGCTCCGGAAGTCGTGGATTGAAGTGTCTGATTCGCCTTGGGTCTCCAATATCTTTGGTGTGTCCAAGAAGGATCCAGTCACTGGCAAATTTCCGTCACGGGTTGAATGGCTTCATTCCAACAATCCGAACATGCCGATTCGATGGGTGACCGACTATACGCCACATCAACTCGCTTTCGGACGTCGCAAAGATTCCACTACCGCACATTGAAGCACTGTTCGACCGCATGGCCGGATCAAAGTTTTTTCGTTGTTGGATCTTGCAAGTGGGTATCATCAGATGCAAATGGCTCCATCAAGTCKCCAGTACACGGCTTTTCGAACTAACCACGAGATTTATCAATGGAAAGTTGCTCCTATGGGTCTCGCTGGTATGTCCGGTACTTGGACGCGCTTGATGCGCAAACTGTTCATGAAGTTTCTGTTCGTGGTCGTCTACCTTGATGACAGCTGTGTTCTCTCGGAACATCGAGGAGCACGCCGAACATCTCCGCGCTGTGTTTGAAGTGCTTCGCGAAAACAAGTTGTACGCGCGACTTGACAAGTGTGACTTCGGTCAGAGCTCGGTTGACTTCCTCGGTCATACGATTTCTGATCAAGGGCTCCATGTCGATTCTCGCAAAACACGCGCGATTTCAGAATGGCCGGAACCGAAGAATGCTAAAGACTTGGTAAGATTCTTGGGTCTCGCGGGATACTATCGCCGGTTCATTCATCAGTTTGCCGACTTCGCCCTGCCGCTCCGTCACCTATCAAGAAAGATGCGGACTGGGTTTGGGAAGATGATCAACAACGTGCTTTTAATGCACTCAAGTTAGCTCTGCAGCAAGCACCAGTCTTGCGCCTTCCGGACTTTGAGAAACCGTTCCTCGTCACGACAGATGCTAGTGATGCCTGCATTGGTGGTGTCTTGTCGCAGATGCACGACGGCGAAGATATGCCTGTGGCTTTCTTCAGCAAGAAGCTCAGTATGAGTGAGCTTAATTGGCCAGTTCATGAAAAGGAGTTGTTCGCCATCAAGACCGCGTTCTCTCGTTGGCGTCACTACCTTCATGGAACTGAGTTCGACGTGTCCACGGACAACTCTGCGTGCAAGTGGTGTTTACAGCATCATCGCGTCTCGCCTCGACTTGCTCGTTGGCTCGATTTCTTCTCGACTTTCCGCTTCGCGCTGCATCATCGTCCTGGCCAGCTTAATGTTGTCGCTGATGCGCTCTCTCGCCCGCCGGCTCCGACTTCGTCGGGGGAGGAGGGTGCGACGCTTAGAGTCTCGATGGCAAAACTGGTTGTTTGCGACAACTGCAAGGACATTGAGCAATGCCGCATGGTACAACAAGCAACAGAGTTTCGCGAGCAATTGCACGAGAAGTTCGCCGAAATGCCGATCCGCGATCAGTCAGTTCTGTTGTCCCAGTCAAYTTCAAGTTCGACGAAAACTCCCCTTGGTTCATCGCAACTGCAGATGCGAATCTGCGAAACGAACCGTGTTGAAGTGACGACAATCAGTGCGATAGAGTTGAATAACGAGACAAAGCAAGCGTTTCAAGCTGCATACGCTGTGGATCCAGCATTCTCTGCCATCTGGTCTGGTAAACGTCGCTCTGAAGAATTCAAGGTGATAGATGCACTTGTGTACATCGATTCAGCAAACAAAGTTCGACTTTTGTGTGTTCCGAGCACGCCTAAGCTTCGGCTTGACGTGATTCATAAAGTGCACGACTCCGCGATCATGGCACATCCTGGCGTCAGACGCACGCAACTTGCCGCGCAACAATGGTATTATTGGTCGACCATGGACGAAGATATTCGAGCCTATGTTCAAAGCTGTGAAGCTTGCATGAGGTACAAGTCATCTACGGGTCCACGCCAAGGCAAGATAATCCCCATTCCGGTTCCAAGTGAGGGATGGGAAGTTGTCTCTACAGACTTCATCACTCATTTACCTGTTTCCGATGGGTACGATGCGATCATGGTGGTAGTCAACAAACTCTCGAAGCGACCGATGTACATTCCAACGCACACCAACGCAACTGCCGAGGATATCGCCAAGTTGTTCTTTGCGCGTGCCATTCGCCATTATGGCATTCCTTCTACGATTATCTCCGACCGCGATCCGAAATTCACGTCAAAGTTTTGGACTGCTCTGTTAGAGCTCATGAAGATTCGCTCCGCGATGACAACGGCACATCGTGCGCAAGCAGATGGCCAAACGGAAAGGCAGAACCGAACCTTAGAAGACTCGCTGCGCTGCTCGATCTCGTACCACGGCAAAGACTGGAATGAACACTTGCCGATGATTGAGTATGCACATGCAACGCTCGTCTCGACGTCTTCCAAGATGTCGCCGTTCTTCATTGACACAGGCAGACAGCCTCGTAATCCAGCCACCCCATCGAACGAAGATGGAAGTGCCACAACGACTCGGTCAAATGTTGAGCACGCTTCTCGCTTTGTCAAACGCAGACAAACAATCATTGAGAACGCACGCAAGAACTTGCATGATGCTGTAACGAATGTTACACAATTGGGTTGATCACACATGTGATCAAAGGTGTTCTTTGCATTTGTTGTTGAACACCACAATTGGGTTGTTGACATTTGTTGTTGAACACACAAGATGTCAA